>PCDO01000015.1:0-38751 GCA_002778035.1 Ambrosiella xylebori
GTTGTTGGTGTTGTCGTTGTTGGTGTTGTCGTTGTTAATGTTATCGTTGTTGTGTTTAGGAATTTTGGGGGTTGACGATGGTTGGATGATGAGACTTTGGGTCGATATAATGATGATTTTGTCGTGATAGTGCGACGAGGAATTCATCCAAAATTTACAAGACAATTATGACATCAAGAACAAGAGTCGAGTAACAAGCAGTTCTTCTATTTCAATAGTTTCCAACTAACTTTGATACTTATGATGTAATTTCTACAATACATATATGGTATTATCTAGACTTGATAATGTTCGGAGCTGACAGGTCTGCCTGCCTCCGGACTCCCCAATTTGATTGCGAAGAGACCCTGTCACAACAAATCAACGTAGGTCATGACAAAAGCCTAACATTTCTATTTACTTTAAAGAGACCGGACTGTCAATGCTAATATTCCGGACTCCCGATTTTGGCCCGTGTCAATAGAATCTTCCATCCAAGACATTCTGTCTGCTTATCCATATGATATTACATGAATTTCTAATTAACTTTTCTTCCACAGTCCATCTTCACCCAGTAGGGTTACCAGAACATTCTAACCTTCTAACCCTCATACAGCTCTCAACATAATGACGTAACCAGCACCGCCGCAAACCATTTAATGCCAACTACCAAGACGCAAATAAGCCTGCAGGGACTGCGGGATAAACGCGATGCTCCATAATAGTAACAGAAGGAGGCAAACCATGCTGCGAAGCCACATTTAAACGACTGGATAATTGTGGTTATTTAGGGGCGGTGATTGAATAAATAGAGAGGAAGGGCGACGGTTGGAGACAATATTAGTTTTTATTTTTATTCTTTACATACTCAGAGTTACACTTGGTTTCTTCGATACTACCTTTGATATTCTGCCTCATTATCGTCTAAAGATATATACTTTTATCTTTACTCAACAATGTTAAACTCATCATCTTCCAAGCCCGTCGACTCGGCCGTCCCTTATTTCCCCCCACCTCCAACCGCTGAAAACCAGCAACAACTCACAAATCTTACCCTCAGCTCTCCTCCCCCGCCATGCCCGCTGCCCTCCAAGGCTTCTAACGCCACGAGCATCCCTGTTTCCGAAACATACTATCCTCCTCCCCCTCCGGGTCCTCCCCCTGCCCAAACCATCACTCAACCCGCCAACCTTGCCGCAATCCCCACCTACAACCCCGCCGATCCCCCGCACCCCCTCAAGTCTAACCCCTCACAAACCTACAACCCTAGCCACGCCACAGCCACAGCCACAGCCACACCCAATGCTGCTGCTGCCTCGGTCCTCCACCCGAACAACTTTGCCCTACCGGATCCATCGGTGCCCCCGGTGAAGACGACAGAGCAGGTTGAGACGGAGACGGTAGAGCCACAGGGGAGCTTTGCAAAGTGGGGGAAGAAATTGCAGGTAATGGGGGGCCGGGCGGTGGGGCCGATCAACGGGTTGGCAGAGAAGATGGGCGTGCAGGGGTTTTTGCCGGTGGCGCTGGAGCGGGAATGTGACAAGGCGGCGGACATTCTCGAGAGTTTCATGAGTAAGTGGATGGATAATCATAATCAAAGCGAATGGTTACATGCTAACAAACACCAGAAACCGGCGTCGTCGCCGAGAAGCCCGCGTCCCCATCATCCTCTCCCACCCCCACCCCCACTACTAGCCCCTCCCACAAGAAACCCCCCTCTAAGGCCCTCCTAAAAATCCCTTCTTCCCTCCTCCGCGCCGCCCACGGCCTCGTCATCTTCTCCGCCCTGCGCGCCGGCTTCCATATCTCCACCTCCACCGGCTCCGGCATTCTCCTCTCCCGCCTCTCTGACGGCACCTGGTCGCCGCCCTCGGGCATCCAAATCACCTCTCTCGGCGGCGGCTTCCTTGTCGGCCTCGAGGCCTTTGATTGCGTCTTGGTGGTCAATTCGAAAAAGGCGATGGAGGCGTTTGAGAGGACACGCGTGGGATTGGGGGGGGATGTCGCGGTGGCGGCAGGGCCGTGGGGGGCCGGTGGGGGGGCCCAGGTGGGGCATGGAGCAGGGGCATGGGGCGAGAGGAAGACAGGTGAGGGTGTGGAGGAGGTGTCGGGGATCAAGGAGCAGGTTGCGCAGGCGGGGAAGGTCGGCGCCGGCATTGGATCACCGGCGCTGACGACGCCTGAGGATCCGGCTCTGAAGAAAAAGACGAGCTCCGGGGCCCTGAAGCCTGTGCTATCTTACGTCAAGTCTAAGGGATTTTATGCTGGCGTGCAGGTGGATGGCACCGTCATGGTTGAGCGGAAAGATGCAAACGCCGCGTTCTACGGTCGGCCTATTGCCGCCGAGAAGATACTGAGCGGCGTGGACGGCGAGGGGAGAAAGGTGGAGTGGCCGGTGGGCGCATTGAAGTTGAAGGCGGTGCTGGACAGGCTTGCGCCGAAGAAAGAGGAGTTGGGACCGGCGGGGAATGCGAGACCGGCGCCCGGGGATGTGTCGGGAAATGTGGTGATTATGGGCGAAGAGTTGCCTGCGTATAACGAGCCGGCTGAGGGGTATCCAGCAGATACAAAGGTGAAGTACCAATGATTTACAGTTCATGATTGTTTTTTTAGATTTATCTACTCAAGTCATGTTACGATGTTACTTATGATTTAAGACTTCAATACCAAATATGATTATATCATTAGTGACGTCATGAGGGCGTGGATGTAACCCTTATTTAACCCTGATACAAAGTGGGTCTCCCCACATGTGTATTCTAGGAAGGAGAGCTTGCTGTACGTATGTACCTTCCATCTCTGGATGCGACATCATCATCGCAGTTCCATCTACCGGCATATCTGATTTGATTGCGCCGACACCGCACATTTATCCAATCTTCTGTCGGTTATCCATCCTTTTGCTAGAAAATCTCTCCGAATAATGCGCCCATCATGACAACGTAAGCTCGTTGCCATCGCGAACCCCGCCACAAGCAACTAACGCCCCAATTCAGCACGCCTAATACCCTCATCATCCCCTTCCGCGCTAGCGCCCATGTCTCCTTTAGCGATGCCATTCGCCAATACATCAACCACCAATATGACCAGCGCCCGGACATGTTCCTCTCCGACCTCGCGGCCATCGATACGCTGCGGCGCTCCGCCATAACAGCCCGCGAAGCGCATGCCTCGTGCATCTTGCGCTTGCAGAGCTATGCCGCCCAGCTTGTCTGGCTCAACGGGAAATTCCCCATCGACGCAAGTTTTAGCCCATCTCCCAATCGTAAACCCTTATTGTGTCCATCACAGCTAACCCTCCTTGTCCTTGGCACAGGTCGGTGTAGAGTTCCCCTGGTACTCCGCCTTCCACCCGCCCACCAACCCTATCCTCCGCGACAACCTCCGCTACGAACTCCTCAACATTCTCTCCAACCTCGCCGCCCTCTACGCGCACCTCGCCGACTCGACCTCCCGCAGCACGCCCACTGGCCTCAAGACCGCCGCCTCCTACTTCTCCCTCGCCGCTGGCACCCTCGCGCACATGCGCCTCGAGATCTTGCCCACCCTCCGTATGTCGAATGTCCCCGACGACCTCGATGCCGCGACGCTGCACGGTCTCGAGCTCCTCTGTCTTGCCGAAGCGCAGGAGTGCTTTTGGCAAAAGGCGGTTACCGACGGGTATAAGGATGGGGTGATTGCCAAGTTGGCGGCAAGGGTGGCTGAACTGTATGGGGCGGCAGCAGAGAAGAGTGCTGGGGGGGACGGAATTCCATCGGAGTGGATTAAACACATGTGGGCGAAGCGGTGGCACTTTGGGGCGGCGGCGCAGTATCGAGCGGCGGCGGATTGTCTGGAGAAGAGAAGGTACGGTGAGGAGGTAGCGAGGCTGCGTGAGGCGTTGAATTGTGTGAATGAGGGGCTCAAGGTGGCCAAAGGAAGCCTGGTAAACAAAGGAGTCATTGGCGATCTCAATGGAATCAAGAAGAGGATAGAGGCTGATATCAAAAGGGCGGAACGGGACAATGATGTCATATATCTGCGTAAGTTTATCGTCGGTTACATGCACGTGATGTACTTGACCGTATGCAGGCAACTAACCCTAACTGTCTTACAGAAAACGTCCCAACAAAGTCAGAGCTCAAAGCTATTGACACGGTCAACATGGCTGCTCCTAAATGTCCCCCCGAAGTCTCCGATCCTCTTGCTCATCTCGGCGAGAAGACCGCCTTCGGCCCTCCGCTCTTTAGCAACCTCGTGCCCTTCTCTGTGCACCTTGCTGTATCTATCTACGAAGAACGCCGCGACCGCATCGTCAACAAGGAAATTATCGAGCCGCTAGATGAAATGACGGAGATATTAAATGCCACGTTAGATTCACAGGGTCTTCCCGGGTCACTGCAGGCACTAGAGAAGCCACTAGGACTGCCGCCGAGTTTGATCCAGCGAGCAGAAGAGGTACGGCAGGCGGGCGCCGTGGAGAGAGTGGAGGACTGCCTGAGAGATGTGGAGAGTTTGAAAGGGAATGATCTAGCGGTATTTGAGGAAGGAAAGCAGCTTATACTCCGAGAATTAGAGGATGATGAGAGAATGCAGAGGACGTATGGAGAGGCATGGACAAGGCCGGCGTCCAAGGAGGATGAGATAGGCAAGAAGCTATGGACACGGATGGCCGAGATTGAAAAGTACCTGCGGGATTCCACGGCGAGTGACAAGCTCGTGCGGGATAAATTTGAGATGATTAGGGGCCCGTTGAGTGTCCTCTGTGGCTCTGATCGGGCACTTCATGACTATGTCCCGGCGACACGGCGCCAGGAGATCCCTGAGGGCCTCCGTATGATTCTAGGCAAACTGCGAAGCGCATATAACGATATCCAGCGGCTTCAATCGCGAAGGAGGAAGAGGATAGAGCTAGTTCGTGAGAAGGCCAGAGACGACGATCCCCGAGATGTCCTCCGGCGCGAAGCCGCTCGTATGGAGAGGGAGAACCCTGGAATTTCCCTCTCTGCGGCGACCTTTGACGACTTCATTGAGCGCCGACTGACTTCACTTTACGATCCAGAGCAAGCTGCAGTTGACAACGACGAGGCCGAACAGGCACGGATGTCGGCCGAGATTACAAGGATTTCCCGGGAGTTCGAGAGTCAGAAGAGAATCTACGGGAATAAGGAGGGCCGGGAGAGGGAGGAGGTTCTGCAGAGGTTGAACGGGGCGTATGAGAGGTATCGGGAGATTCTCGAGGGGGCGGAGGCAGGGAGGAAGTTTTACAATGATTTGCGGAGGATTGTGGATAGTATGTTTACGGATGTGGCCAAGGGATGGGCTAATGACCGGCGGCTGCAGGCCGAGGCCATGGAGGAGTAAGTGGACAACAAATTTGAAATATGTTCTGTAACGTGTGCTAATCGATGTCTACAGGGAGATTCTACTGCCGCCGTTGGCAAGGGCAAGAATCAGCTCACCGCCGCTTCAGCAACAGCAACCACAACAACAACAATATCAAACACTAGCCCCAGTCCAGACAATCCCGCAACCTCACGCTCAACAAGTCTATTCATCTTCCCCTACCGAAGAATTCGCCCCCGAAAACTACTCCGCCCCCAAACCTGCCCCAGCCCCAATCCCTTTCTCACACACCATGCCATCCCCGCTAATCCAGGAGCCCGATCTACTCCATGAGGTCTCTGTCCTGTCCATGGCGGATACCACCGTTTATGAAGACCCGGTATCCTCATTGCCCGAGGTGCCGCGAGAGGACCCGGAGCCAAGTCCTCAACGAGACCGAGAGGCCAGGGAGGTCTCTGAACGACCTCCATCAGTGCTTGTGGGGGTTCCCGTTGCTGCGGGGCAGAATAGTAGCAGGGTTCCTATTGCGGTTACCCAGGGTATGACAGGACAGGCACAGGCGCAGGCACAAGGTCAAGTACCGGGACCGGTCCCTACTGTTGAGATCCCAGGAGTCCGGACGGCGTGGACACCGGATATGGGGATTCGATTCCAGGCGTTGCCTGGGGTCCCGACGGGGCAGCCACAGAGCAGTGTCCAGCGGAACCCAAGTCCACAGAGAAAAGTGTGGGATCCGGCGGCGGGTATCAAGTTTGCGTAGCGTGGGCAGTGGGATTATATAACATGATGAAGAAGGTAGGATAGTCTAATGAGTATAACGAGAGCAACCGAGTTTTGTATATACTTGCTGGAAGACTAAGTCTGCAAAGACCGTGATAGGAAGACCCTAGGTGTCAACAAGAGCTGATAGTGTGTAGTTATCACGTTTGTCTAACAACGCAAGTCCCTGCCCACAAATGGTGGGCGGCTCAAATCCGTCTCGGTTCATTTTTTGGTTTTCGTAGGGTTTATCAGGAACCCTAATTTCTAATTTCACCGGATGCGGATAACTCAATAACCCTGGCACGTGATATTTGAAAAATCAGAAAACAACGTCATAACATTTCTAAAGACTGAGACTTGGTTTCTTTTTCCCAAAAGTTCGTACAAGGATATATACACAAGCGCTCAAAATTAAAATAACCTGCACAATGGCCGACGACGCCGATCAAGAGTCACTGACAAGTACCTTTTTGGAAAAGCTGGACTCCTGGGGCAGTAAGTATCTTTCCTTCATCTCCCTATTTCTTATTCTCCCAACTAACCACCCTCCCCCCGCCGCCCTCCAGAATCCTCTATGCCCCCCGCCGCCCTCGCCTCTCTCATCACCGCCCTCCACTTCCGTCCCCTACAACCCCTCCCCGCCCTCATTCTCTCACCTGCCCTTTTATTCTCCTCTTACATCAACCTTGCCGGCTACCCCACCGACTCCGCCGGCCTCAGTTGCTCCGCCTCCCTCCTCTACCTCCTCGTGGCACTGCGCCGGAAGCAAAAGGTGCGCGCGAAATTTTTCTCAACGAGGGGACTGGTGAGGGGGGCGGCGGTGGGGTTGGCGGGGTGGAATGCGGGGGCGAGTGGGTGGGTTTATAGGGGGGGGGATCGGAGGGAGGATTATGAGGTGAGGGTGGAGAGGAATCGGTGGGGGGAGTATGATGATAAGCAGTGAGGAGTGACGTTGGCAGTGAGACAAGGTTGTGTTGGAGGTGTCTAGTGTACGATACGAGTTATAGTCATTCATTCATTCATTCATTGGTTCAACACTCCGAGCACGTTATCTCACACACTCATGTAGACTTGACATTGTAGTGATGCCTTCAGATGATCATGTATTTTCTTAATCTTGTAATCCGATAATACGCCATTCTATCTTCGTCCCATGCGTGTCCAACACTTGGTGCCGAGACGGTCTATCCCACCCAAAACTCCATAACCGGGGAAATAACAAAAGAAATAATCAAAAAATAATAATGAAAAAAAAAAGGAAATTCATACAGAGAAGCAAATAGGCCGTCTGTGCAGGAAGTTCTGTCATACCTTCCTGCCATCACGAACAGGTCTCTCCCAGTCCCTTAAAAGACACAAAGAGTGAGGATGAAAGCCCTCTCAAGATAACCTTGACGCAGAGGTCCAAAGACATGCGGACGCTGTCATGATTGTAGTGCCAATGTGTTCAGTCCGCAAAAGGCAAGCTTGCTACTACATCATTGGTCTTTTAATGTTTGATCGTAAAATAAACTGTTCCCAAGAACTGCAATCACTTTCCCGAGACACTGAGAGCTGGATGGAGGAGGGAATGACGCCGAATGGCTTGGAGTCTCAACTTGCTGCTAGTCGAGAGATGTGGCAGAGGACATTGATGTGGTCGAGGACTCGCTCTCTGGAGAGGGAACAAAGGGCTCGTCAGAGAGGTAGGCAATGTCACACTCGCGGGCCTTCTCGCCAGCGTAGCGGCGATACTCGGCAATAATGGATTCGGTGTCCCAGCCATTCTTGCGACGGTAAGTGCCAACAACACACCCGGTACGATGCTGTTATGATAATACAGTTAGACAAAGAAGGGCAACTTGCTTGTGGTGCAGGATAAACTTACCTTGCCATGGTTGCAGTGCAGGAGCACAGGCTGATTGGCTTTGTCAGAGACAACATCAATGATGTGGTCCATCAGAGCAGCATCGATCGCCTTCTTCTTGGTACCGGCCATGTCAATGACAATGTGATGGATATCATGGGCCTTTATAAACTGGACAAAGTTGTCATTCAGCTCGTCTTTCTTGACCAGAGTACTGAGCAAAAAAAGTTAGAACCCAGTCGGCGAGCGTGCGTAATATCCTACACATGAGAAAAAAAGTGACTTTTTTTTTTTTCCAAGTACACAAGCCCGTATCTCTCCCAAGTGAAACTTACACAATGGTTTTGAGACCAAGACCTGCCAAGAAACCAAGGTTTTCGGCTTGCGGGAAATTGCTGCGATACATGCCAGCATCAATACGGCCAAAGTTGGCAGGCTTGACCATGTTGGTACCATCAACCTTCGCAGTGAGGATGCTGGCGAACCCGCCGCGCGGAGTGTCAACTTGCACCTCAGAGTTTTGGGGCATGTTGCGAGTCTCGGGTGCGGAACAGATGGAGTTCAAGTTATCGTGGAGACCCGAGGAGGTAACGTAGGCACTACCGGACATGTTTGACAGAGGCCACAGGGCCGGGTGAGGAGGGAGGTTAGGGTTTGGTTATAGAGGAAACTCTTCTTGTGTTGTGGAGGTCTCTTGTTAAAGAGGAGACTTGTGTGTACTCAGCGAGTAGTTCTGTGATTTACAGCACAATGACTCACAAAGACACTGAGAGAATGGGTGGGACAACGAAGCTGCTATATAGGAATAGAGCAGCAAGTGCAAGCAAGGCAAAGAAAAAAGAATCAATTTGACTCTGATGACTTGATTGGAATCTAGAACTGCACTGTATCAGATGGACCGGGGTTGCCAAGAGGCACTATTATGAATCAACAATGGTCAGTTTCAATGTTCCCTGACAGGGGCTTTGTTAGGCGAGGAGGCCTGGTTTTGGTAGTGGCAGTATATGCAACAATAATAACAAAAAAAAAAAAACATGCGGAAAAATGTGATGGTGTGTGGAGTAAAGTGATTGTCAAAAAAAGAGAAGAGGCGCATCCTAATCCAAAGCGTCGTCGTCAGACAAAATTGCTGAAACAAGACCGACCAAACGACGAGAAAGCGGATTGATTCCCTAGCGAAATCGTGCTTCAAGTTGTTCGCGTCGGTGTGTTCGGTGATATTGGGAGGTCGGAAATATCATGGAAGTGAGTGGGCAAAGTAGGTAGGTGTCATGACGAAGTGAGTAAGTATATTGTGAGTAAAGTTGTTGGGATATGTCGTAGTGTTTTGTCAAGTGTATATAGTGGGCTGTTGATAGTGGGTAAACGCCTGGTGATGCCTCTGTTGTAGGGGGGCCCAAACCAAGAGTTTTTACAATGATGGTGGGTGGGTTTGTCTTTGTCTGGCAATGGAGAGGTTCAACTAACCGCTGCAAGTTTATATGGTCAAGTCTCGAAAAAAAAAAAAGATGATAATTTCTGCGAGGCGAGCAACGGTTATGCACAATCGCAACGATGTGCAGAAAACGTTGACAACGGCAACGTTCGTATAAAAAAAATAATGATTAGTAAAGAAAATGTGGACGTTTTGGTGACTTTAAGAAGAAGGGAAAAAAAAGAACCGATTGCTGGAGGAAAAGAAGAAGGATAAAAAAAACTGAAGGAAATTCCAAGAAAGTGCGACTGACCTCAACTACAGTTCCAAAGAGTCCTAAAAGAGAAAGTAGCAGGCACAGGCATATAGGTTGCAAAATAGAGGCCACAGGAGAAGGGGGAAAAAAAGTAGGGAAAAAATAGCAGTTAAGCTGACAGTAGAACAGGGGCACAAAAAACATAAAAAGTAGTGATTATTTGGAGGAACCGACTATCTTGAGATTCTAATACATAAGAATGGCCTTGAAATTGATATCTTGAGTAGGCTAGGTTAGGGCTAACTAGTTTCCGAACGAACGGCCGAAAATGTGTACAGAAACAGAGTTTATAGAAGACGCTTAAATGGGTTTAGAGATATACTTGAGATACACCTCGGTCGCTTCGGCGCCTCCAAATAAATTCAAAATTACATACAAGCAAAAAAAAAAGGATATTGACGTCACCAATGCTCAGGTACCACCTCGCCTTTCTCCACACTGTTACTTAGGAGAAATCAGCCATGGAGTACACGATATTGAGTATTCTAGGCTTAGAAATCCAGTATGAAATTGGAAATATGCTTTTATTTTTAAATTTTTTTGAGGCTGGTATATCTTTTGTGGGTATTTTACGACGCTAGCTCTGACTTTGGCTGACTGACTGACTGACGGCGTTAGTGACTTTCAAATCCAGACTCGGAGTTACAGTGGAATTACAGTGGAATTACAGTTTGTGGGTGAAAAAAAAAAAAAAAAAAAAAACGCAAAAGGCTTGACCTTTGTGGAATGGGATAGGAACAATTTGACGTGAGTTGACGTTCTAGCGATTGGAACCCTAAATCAGACTCAGAGATGAGTTACTGAAAGCAGCTGAACTAACTAACAAACCATCAGTGATTTTTTCATCACTAATGATGATTTGTTCAAGTTTTACTGCTGTAAATTAGATAGAATTATGGTCGTGTCTGGAATATTCTGCTCAACCCATGAACTGACAATATTATCATTTTCTGAATGGTGGTGAGTTTTCTAGGCAAAGATGTTTGGACCATCTGATGGCATATAGAGTGTCATCAACTAAATTGCCTAATTCAGTGTAAGCCGTTCATTCCTTTGCTTACTTTTCTAATCAACTTTCACTCCGCTGCCACATCACCACATCTTCTGCTAAACGCGCCTTATGAAATACAACATGCCGCGTGTCCTTTCTCCTCATATGCTGAATAACGACACAAATCTAATTCACCAGCAATAGAAACAGCGGAACAGGAGTTTCTCATCTATCAGATCCAAGATCGCGTGCCCTGGTCTTTGGTCAGACAAGATTTTGCATCACATACATACAACCAAACCCAGTAAACCCTAGTCTCTGGTACGTGCAGCCCCATTCAAAGCTTTCCCCTCTTCACATGTACACTATTAATTTTTCCATATTCCGCCAGCCTCAACTCAGTAAGCATCGGCGTCTCCTGTTTTGGGTCGCCATCGATAAGAGAATGAGCAAATCCATATTTGGTTCTTCACTTGTTTGTCCGACTGCCCACAATATCTGATAATATTACTTTTTTCGATAAAAAAAAAATCCTGTTGGCAGGAGAAATCCCCCCTGTTGGGAACCTAGTTATTTACTGTCTAACTCCGCCACCGAATATCCGAATATTTGCTATGCGCAAAAAAAGGAAAAAAAATTAATTTAAAAAAAATTATATATATATATTGAAAACCTCTGCTTAATCACCACCCAAATCAAATCTCATTGTCTCTACACTGACCTTGACATCCCGTAACTGATTGCCCCTCGCTCGCTTCATCTGATGTTCTACATGTTCAACCCACAATTACCAAACCATAACGTGAATCAACGTATATATGCTTCAAATATATTTATATAAAATCTAAAGACATCCAACCAATCATGCATCTGCAAATCTGAGAAAAGTTGAGAATGTGTCCCACTTGATTTCCATAGACTGCTTCGCTTCCAGTAGCAGTAGGCACCTCCTTGATATCCCCGCAATCCCAAAGCTTACTTCCTGATGTCCAAGCTGCTAACTAAATATAATCCCATCGCCATGCCGTCCTGCATGCCAAGGCTGACACATTGGATAGACATCAAATAGAGTTAGTTGGCATTCAGTGAACGGACTTGGGCAGGAAAATCGTGTATTCAATAGTAGTGTGCATGCATATGTACACTATTAATGACAATGCAATGCAAGTCTAGATATATAATATTCAGCATCAGGAATCGTTTAAGTGAGTCGTCAACTCTTTATGTTATTGGCCGACGCGGCTTGACTGACGGGAGTCCGGAGTTCAAAAAAAAAAAAAAAAAAGATATCGACGCTTTTAGTATTCATCCATACCCTACAAAATTTCCATCTCTGGATTCACATTATCTCACTAGAATGTAGTCTAGCAAACCATACAACAACTATCGTCTCATACCCGTTGCCATCAAGAACGCCACTCAGGTCCTGACACATGCCCCTCCACTTTGTTGCCCCTCTGCATAAACAACACCTGTGTCCAAGCTTTCAGGGACAGCAAGACTGTCCTTTGTTTTTCGTATTTATATATGTCTGTAAATTTGTAAACATGTATACGCAACCATGAGCTCCGCATGCACAAACAAACCAAGCAGAACCTCAGAAAAACGGAATCCCACATCATACTCCTGGCAAGGCCATTCAAGAAAGGCGGAATGGTCGGTGGTGGGTGTGAAGTGGTATTGGGAATGCGACATACTGAGAGACCAAGGGCGACGGGGCGGATCGGGCCGGTATCTATTAAATAACAAGTGCAGCAAAGGTTATGTCTGTGCGATATGGTATCCATTGTCAAGCTTTCAAGATTTAAGATTTGGTGGGCTTTGATTGCAGTGCAACTTTCAATGGTGATGTCGGTCACCACAGGGGAGGGGTTAGGGGGGTCCCCATATCCGATGCAAAAATTTCCATCACTAGTATATCTCTATAATCCACTCCGACTCTAGTCCGAATAAGTCGGTTCGATGGTGATAGTTGGTTATCGCGTTTGTCTAACAGTGACTCACTCGAAGGTTGCCTGGACACAAAAGGTCAGCGGTTCAAGTCCGCCTCGAATCAACTTTTTTATGACAATCTTTTGCTTCTCTCTTGTTTTTGTTGTCCTTGTGCATGTTGGTTGGGCTGGTGGACAGTCTTAATGAGTGGGATTGAGACTGTGATGGGGTGTCAAGAAGATTGGAAGGATCTGGATGTGCAAGATCCTTTCATCCGATATTGCTAAAGGAAATCTGCAAGTTGTTGTTCTTGGATCTTGGCAGTAGAGATTAATAAGGGAAGAAGTAATAGTGTTACACAAGGTACCTATAAGTGGTGTCTATGGTGCATATTGTATATAAGCATACATATCGGCTTTTTACAAAGTCTAACGTGGCTTTATGATGATGTTGATGGGAAGTCAGTATAATCGAGTCAGAGGAATTCCTGGGTGGAAGGTTGGTAGGGCAGCCGAGAGTTGCGTATTTTATTTGGTGGTCTTTGACTGTAGTCACTAACCACTATAAGACTTGTTGGTGGACATTATAATGAGCTTCAATGCTTTGAGAATGCGCCAGTACTATAAATTTTTTCATTATATATCATATATGAGGATCTTTTATGTACTGCCACGCTCTACTCAATAAGTGAGAGTGCCATAAAGGGCAGTGCGACAGCATAGAAGCCAAGCTTCAACTAGCATCCCGATGGATCTATCATAAAGTTCGTCATCCAATCACTGATCGAATGGCTTGAGAAATCTTGAGAGTTGTAGATACTTAGTTGTAACTTCATCATCACTCCACTTTGCTATATGTCATCCAACATGGAGAAGTCCGCACAGTCATCTAAAACTCTATTTCAACTAATGAAATTGATTCAACAGCCTTACCTCATTGTCTACTCAATCCATAATGTCTTTTTGCTTATAGAAGCGCAGATATGATGAAGATATTCGGCGTCTACCCGGAGCCCAGAGTCTAGAGTCTAGAGTCCCCTCTACGGCTAAAGATTGCAGGGAAGGACCATGTGTAGGGCTAGGCACAATATAATTATTGGCCAATGAGATTAATCTTCTTTTTCTGAAAAATCCAGCACCCTAGTGCTGACATTCTAAGAGATATTCTTCGGTGGCAAGTGCCAACTAGAAGATGCAATATGATTGGCTTAATTTTTCATTGTTCGTGATTGGACATATCAGAGTGAGAAAGTGAAGGCGGTTGTAGATTTTGACAAAGTATATAGCAAAAAGTATCAACGGATGAGTGATTAAATGTGATATCATAAAGTTAGACAGCTTGATGGGTCATCTTGAGTCTTTGCCCTGTCATCAGTACATATCAATCCGAGAAGGTACCACTTTAGCCCAAGGAACTCTACGAGAATGAGCTCATGGTAAAGCGAAGACGAATCTATCTACAACCGGATCTTCCAAGCCGTAAGAGTGCCCAATTGGCCTATATAAAACTAACCTCCAGAATTGACCAATCTGCATTCTCAGCTCTTCATTCACGATATTCTCATACGGGCCACGCTAACACCACATTTTCCACCAGTCCGGCTGTACAACCCGCAGTCAAGTCCGCATCCGGCAAAACACTTGTACTCCCTAGTCATGTCTGATCTATTTTGCAGCGTTCACTACTATCCCAAAATAATAAAAATACCCCCCTCCCCTCCCTTCCCCTCCTAGAGCCATTTCCATTTTCTTGCAGATCATACTTCAACACAGTCTTCTTTTGTCTACTCACTCCCGCTTTTCAACTTGATTCAACTACTTTAAAACTTTGAAACAAACAGCAATGCTATCTCCTCCAGTCCCGCTATCGGACTCGGGCTCTACCATGTCCACGTCGTTCCCCCATGACTCCCTCTTCTCTCCTGAGGAAGTCTTCAACATGACCGACGTCTCCATCACCAATGACCCCACTCCCACTCCCGAAGTCGCATCCTACAAAAAGAAAAAGCCTTTTTGGTCCCTCTGCATCAAGAAGGTCTCCCCCTCTGAAAAGACCCGGATGGCTGTCTCCGCCCGCACCACTGGCGAGCCCAATACCTGGGTCTATGACCTTGTCCGTGTCAGCGGGACCACCGAGTCGAACCCCGTCGAGCTCATCCTCAAAACCGAGTTTTCCTTCGGCGTGAACCAGGCCAAGATTCTCAATGCCATCATGTCCGATCCCGAGAAAATCTCCCTACTCTTTAGCATCATGTTCATGGCCTGGGGATACGGCCTTGATGGCACCGTCCGCGGCTCCGTGTCCAATGAGGCACTGGCTAAATTAGGCGCCCACTCACTGATTGGCACCTTGGCCGTCGTCAAGACGTGCATCGGCACCGTCTCAGGGCCCGCCATCGGCAAGCTAGCCAACGCTTATGGCCGTGCCAACCTGCTCATCGGCGGTGTTGCCCTATTCTCTGTCGGCACCATTGTCCAGGCCATGGCCCCCGACTATACGACCTTCTTCACCGGAGCTTGCCTACACCAATTCGGCTATGGCATCGCCACGGCTCTCGTCCAGACTATCGTCACCGATACCTCCTCGACCAAGGACCGCGTCTGGAAGACCTATGTACCGGCCATTCCGTTCCTCTTCACCGGGCTCATCGGCGGCTGCATTGTTGACCCCATGATGAAGACGCTGGGCTGGCGTTGGGCCGCCGGCATCTGGGCCGCCATCTTCCCTGTCACTACGGTGCCCGTCTTGTTCATCTTTTGGTCCATCATGCACCGCACCTCCCGCCTCGGAATCACTATCCCCAAGGCCGAAAAGAAGTCCTTCTTCGAATGGTTCCAGCTTCTCGATATCCCCGGCATGTTCCTCATTGCTGCCTTCACCAGCTGCTTCATGATCCCCCTCTCCATTGCCGACGGCACAGCCAGCACCTGGGCCCACCCCAAGATCTGGGCGCCACTAGTCCTCTCGGTGCCCCTTGCCATCGCCACCGGCTTCTGGGAAGGAACATGGGCCAAGCACCCCATGATTAAACCGGGCTCCCTCAGCAACCGCGGCGTCTGGGCCCCGCTGGTTCTCGCCTTCCTGCTCAACCTGTCGCACTCCATGCAGGGTGACTACCTGTACACCTCGCTGGTCGCTTGCTACAATCTCAGCATCAAGTGGGCCACGTCCATCGTCGGCATCTACAGCTCGCTCGCCGTCGTCTCCGGCCTCGTAGCCGGCGCTTTCATCCGAAAGCTCCACCGTGTCAAGTGGTTTGTCCTTGTCGGGTCCATCCTGTTCTGCGGTGCCCTCGTTATCCTCTGGCAAGTCCGCTCCGCCGCCGCCACTTCCGGTGTCATCATTGTTGTCGTGGCCGAGGCTGTCCTCGGCTTTGCCGGTGGTCTCTACCCCAATCCTAACCTGTCCATCTTCCAGGCTTCGCTCCCCCACGAGGAGCAGGCGGCCATGCAGGGTATCTTCAATGCCGTCTGGTCTTTCGGCTCCACTGTTGGTAACGCGATCGCTGGCATGATTTGGCGCATGCGGTTGCCAGCACTGCTCGCTGAGGCATTCCCGAACGATGCTTCTCTGGCTGCCAAGCTCTTCACCGATCCCATTAACACGGCTAAGATGCTGACTGATCCAGCTCAACATGCTCGGGCTGCCTATGCGGTCGGACATACTCAGGGGTTTCTGTGCATGATTGGTGCGGCTATAGCTGCGGTGCCGATTCTACTGTGCTTCTTTGCTCTGCCTAACATCAGGGTCAATGATGAGCAGTCTCTGGTTAAGGATAAGACAGAGAAGAATGTTGAGGTGGAGGCTAAGACTGGTGTGGTCTAAATTGAAATAGGGTTGGAATTGTCAGTTGAGTAGTTTTTTTCAGCTTTGGGTTTAATTATTGGTATATTGGTATCAATCATCAATAGTTGTAATTGACGAACATTATTCATAGTTAAACATTAGCTATTCCCAGACTTAATAATATTTCAAAAAAAAAAATTGAGAATATAGTGATATGTGCCGATCCTTGTGTATATCGATCATTCCTTTGATTAGATCTTGGGATCAAACATGGCCTAATATATCGACCAGTTTTTTAATACATATCGGAAGTTGTTAGATATGATAATATAAATCATATAAATTACAATTATGTTACCAGATGATTAACTACTTTAGGCATAAGGAAGATGCATTGACACAAGGCCTTGTTTCCATCTCACTGCAACGCCACAGTCACATCTTTTATGTTGACTTGCAGTCCATTTCGTCAACTGCTGTGTCTAATTAAGCCCATGTTCGTGTCAAAACTCATCACTGTCATCACAATAACACAGCATATGGTCCTTGCAACTTACACAATGTCATAACACAAAACACACCAAGATACCGGGATACCATTTTGGCCTAGATGTGACGATAACTCACAAATATTTTCCTTATTAGATATATTACAAATGGAAATTACTTGACTTGCGTAGACTGAGCTTCACCCAAACTTTGGTAACAATCGGGTGAAAGACCAATATATCCATTGATAGATCATATATTTTATCGACAGACTTGATCAGTTTAACATTCAGGTAAAGTTGCAGTGTCATCACTATGAATCACGATATACTCAACCTCTTCGTCTACATTCACATGAACCCATTCACCCCCCCAAAAAAAAAAGACAACACTTTGGTGCGGCTGAATTACGATATTCAGGCAAAAATCAAGTCATCAACTGCATCATTTGTCAAAAGAATCCAATAATGTTTTGTTCCCATTTTTTTGACCGTCCCAGTTTCCTCGAAATGAATAGTCCCCGAACGCCTTGTCCTTTAAACTAGTGAAACCCCCTTTGCCTTTACTTCATCATAGTAACAAAAAGATCGCGTAAGGTTCAAAAGATTATTTTTTATTTTTGGTTTGTACGTCAACAGACACACAAGCTGCTGAAATAGCGAGTGCACATTTACTTGTGCATGGAGGAAGCACGGCGCTTGCGGAGGTCAGCCTTCTGAGCTTTGGCCTCGGCAACGCGCTTGGCCAGAAGCTGGGCGTACTCATTGGCCTCGTCCTTGACCTTTTCAGACTGGCGGCGCTTCAGGGCCATGCGGTGACGCTTGTGCTGGAGGCGCTGAGGAGTAACTAGGCGCTGGATCTTGGGGGCCTTGGTGTAGGGTTTCTTTCCCTCACCCTTAGGGGTGATCTCACGGCGAATAACGTACTTGCGGACCTGGAGAGTGAGTTGGGTTAGTATCACGAAAAGGATCGTTAAAACTATTGGTTAGCAACTGATGGATACTAGGCATGCCTATACCATTGGGCCAGATCCTACTTGTCCTGGAGGCGTGAGATGAAGCAGAACTCGTATTACTGGTGTCTTGACTGATTCAATAACTTGCACCAGATTCTCGGATGTAGCTTTCAATATGGACCGTCTCGGCTGGAGAAGCAATATAATCATGCCTTGCAGCTACTGGCTGGGAGCATCTTTCAATATCTCCGGCCACAAACCTTCATCATGGAGACCTATCGGAAAACAGGACCTCAGTGATATAGTCTGTATTGACGGCATCTGAAAGCAGACATCGAGAGAGGAGAAGCTCTGACAAGAACACTCAGCAACCGAGGACAGCCATCTCATCTCTACCGCACCCTTGTACTAAAACAAAAACGCGAAAAGTGAGAAACTGAGCCAATGGTCTTCTCACACTCTACCTGACCTGCAAGATATCCTCCTGTGCATGGCCAGGCAGGCGATGACGAGAAAGGGCGTGCGTAATGGCCACCAGTCACAAAGACCAGAGGAGCAATACGTACATCGTCATCCTTGGAGAGGCTGAAGAAGCGGCGGATCTTGGTAGCACGCTTGGGACCCAGGCGCTTGGGCTGGACAACGTCGGTCAGACCAGGAATATCGGCCTCACCCTGCTTAACAATGGACAGGGCCAGGACAGACAGGTCGTTGTTGACGATGCAACCACGGACCGACTTGCGCTTGCGCTCACCTTCACGGCGAGGGCGATAGCAAGAGTGGCCCTCGGAGAGCAGAAGACGGACACGGTTGGGCTTGAGGACACCCTGCTTCATGGGGAAACCCTGCTTGTCATTACCACCGGTGATGCGGACGATGTAACCTTTGAACTCGGGGCCGAGGGAGTCGGCGGGGAGCTCAGCACCCATCTATCCATGGAGTTAGTTGGTTTGTTCGGTCGTCAATAGGGGTATTCAGATCAAACGACAGGCGGCTAAGGTTGAGACAACTTTTCTGCGGACTTCGTCAATCACCGAATTCGTTGGATGTGTACGTACGCGCTTCTCGATGAAGGGGGCGAGCTTCAGGTCATCATCAATGTTGATGAGCTTCTGAGTACCGTTGGCGGGGTAGGAAATGTTCAGCTGTGAAAATTGTCAACAGAATGCTCATGAAATGACAGAGATTTGAGTCCAGAACAATGCAAGCGATTCAATTGACATCATAATGCCTCCAAATACCATCATACCTTCATCTTGGGGGTGTCTGTCTATACAGTTTGTCGTAGAACAGGGGGAACAAGATTGAAAATTCGAGCTTCATCAGTTTTACAATATTGTTGCAAATTCCTTGCCAACTCCACAATTTTTCGCACCTTCCTGGGAGTGTGGACCACTAGGGCAATACGAATTCGGCCAATAAAAACGTATAACCCTTGCATATAAGTGGGTCTTTATTGACCTATTTTTGTGCGTGACAGATAAGATCTGTGGCACTTATCGGTTCATAGTGTGGCGCGCTCCTTCTAGTTTGCTGATAGTGAGACCCATGTACATTGTTCTCAACCCTGTTAACCCTTTTCAAGTCCATGATTTCCTCAACAATGCAACTATGAACATAGTAAATGTTGTAGTCATAATTACCAACCAAATTTATCTTTTTATCTACATTAAAACTATAACGGTGCCATCATGCCCACACAGACCATCAAAGTTTGCCCCCCGGATCCCAACCGTTCATCTCACAAAAATCCACTGCCGGCTATGATTCAAACACCGTCTGGTCTCGCAATCATTGAACTACAAGGCACCATTGCTTACACAGACGGGCTCCAAACTGCTTTCCACAATGGCCAAACAAATAGTCTTCCTATCGGAAACATCACTTTTCCCAATTATAACCCTGAGTTCCAGGAAGAGGGCAGCACCGCTTGGATGAAGAAAGTCTACATGTTTGTCGGGGGTCATCAACGGCTGGCTGGGGAGGTCAAGAAACTTCCTCAGCCCATTGCCATCGTTCACAAGAAGCCGAATAGCAATCCCGAAGAGTTGCAGATCATGGAGATTGTGCAGTATAAGATTGTGTTCAATAGCCGCCCCGAGCCTGTTAGCTCCAGCCCATGAATAATCAGGTTACGACACCCGAAGGATTCACGGCCATATGATATCATAAGAGGATGAATATTGGAATTTTGTCTGTCATTTGATGCCCTATACCATTAATCTATTTAAAGAACAAACTTTTGGTTTCCATTCCTAATTTGCGATCCTGTTATTTTCACGTAGCAGCTACCGGCTTTACACGTGCCAAACCCTCACGAGCATAAAAGTCCATAGGGTACGGGCCCGATCCCCAGTCTTCCTTTTCCTCCAAGGCAACTAATGCCTCATATGGCGATAGCAATGGTCGAGGGAATGCGTAACCCCAATCAATACTTAATCTAGGACATGCCACTTGCACCCAGCACTCGACATCCGACATCATTACCAACTTTCCTGGGAAAATCTCACTAAGCAATAAGTTGACAAAGGGGATACCCTTTTCTGTTAACCGTCTCTCGATTTTGGACATGGTGTGAGGGTTGCCTTGACGGCCAAGGGAGCCGAGAATTAGACCCCATTTCTTCGCAGTTTTAGCAGACTTGATGGCCGTCCGACGGAGATCTTGCATCTCTTTATGTTCGTACTCTTCGCGAGTAAGTTTACGGGAGTAAGGATCGTAGCGGTAGGCGGGGATAGTGGGGTTGTGAATCATCATACTCTCCAGGTGGAAACGGCCATCGCCAAGGTAAAGAATCATGTCGACAGTCTCTTCATCTTTGAGATGGGGAGATGTGCAACCAAGAATCTCACCCTTGGAAAGAGGGGCAATTTGAGGGACGGATATGCTGAAGCCTTCCTTTTCGAGTTGCGACTTGACACCATGGATAGTGGCGTTGAACTGAATGGTGCCAACTAGGGCGATGCGCTTGCCAGAGGCAAAATTACGCTTGAGAGATTCGACAAAATGAGAAGTATCAATGGTAATGTCGACGAAGACATACAGGGTTTTGATTTTCGTCACATCCACGGGCACTAAGCAACTGTGCGCATAATGGACAAGGAGATCACAACCAAGAGCACGAGCAGTGTAGTCATCGATGCAGCAAGCTCCGTAGGTGACGTCGCCCATAATAAGAGTCTCAACACCCTCACAGAACTGAGTGAGAATGTCAGAGATGGTAGTAGCAAAAAGAAGAAGACCTTCCGGCATTTGCAAAGCGACCTTCTTGGCGCCGAGTGTCTGAATTTTGTGAACAGTCTTGTGGATTTCAAAGCTGTAATTGGAGGGAAGTAGGGAAATAGCGGCATTAAGCTCCTCGTCGTTCAGGATCTCTGGAGGGACTTGATTCAATAGACGGGGTGCTCTCCGGGGCTTGGCAGCTACGAGGATGTTAATATCTGGGCTATGGCTAGGTGATGTATGTGACTACTTACTACCGACTGCTGTGGAGGTTGAAACGGCATGATTGGTCTTGCCTTCGGCGGCCGCTCTCCGACCAACAAATCTCTTTTTCGGTTGCTTGGTTGCGGGCTCCGGAGCGGGAACCGGCTCTTCGGTCAGGTTGAGAGCCTCGATATCAGCGGCGATACCAATATCAGTTTCATCACGATCAGACTCCATTTTTATGTGATCTTGTGAGGACTGTCAAGGTGATGAGATGACAATTGTGATTTCTTGGTATCGAGTAAGATCTGATAGGCTGGATTTGAAGATCGTTATTTAATTAAATTGTGGGGTAGATGCAAGAACCTAAATTCCCCGCAATGTGTTTGTCAATTGGTTTTGATGGGCTGTTGGTGTGGAAGACATGCAATTGAGATTTGGAGATTCAATTAGTATTCTTTTGTGTGTGATTATGAATGTAGATGAGGCTCTGCGACCTGATTTCATTCTACGATTTGGCTGTTCTCTAACTATAGTTTTTGCGCTTGTACAATAAAAATCTTTTAGCGGCATTCCCAATATGGCTGACCGAAGCGAAAAATAAATTGTCAAAGATTAAGCGACGTCATTGACAATATAAACCCTAAGAGATGGAATTTGGAGAAGCTCCGGTTTCATATGCCGTCCTCTCCAATTCTGGAAGCTATATCCCCCAATTTTAGATAATCAAAGTCCAACTGCGAATAAGAACTAACATGTTGCTTCTCCCATTTTAATTTGTAAAATCTCCCTTCCCGTCGAACTAATAATCCAAATCTTACATTCGCTGTTTCTAACTACAATGAACTCTATGCGCTCTCGTTTATTTACCCAAACTTCACGATTTGTCCAAGCGGCTCGCTTGCAGGGTTATCGTCGTTTGTTTGCTAGCGTTTCCAATGACCGCGCTGTCCGTATTATCGAAGTTGGCCCTCGAGATGGACTTCAAAATGAGAAGAACATGATTCCCTTGGAAACCAAGGTCGAGTTCTTACGACGCCTGGCTGGAACTGGACTCAAGTTTATTGAGAGTGGTTCTTTCGTTTCGCCCAAATGGGTTCCTCAGGTTGGTTGGCCCTAATTTAACTTAGATCCTTACAAGGGAAATGACACCAGCTAAATCCTGTATTTTGTATTGTAGATGGCCAATTGCCATGAGCTTCTTAATGCCATCCTCGCCGATCCAGCATTCAAGCACAGCGGCATCACGTTTCCGTTTCTGGTCCCCAACCCCAAGGGGTTTGAAAACATGGCTACCGTATTGAATCAGAAGCAAGGCGCTTACAGTACCGATGCGAAGCCTGGTGAAGTAGGCGCTCCTGGTATGGAAATTGCTATCTTTGCTTCTGCCTCGGAAGAATTCTCCAAGAGGAATTTGAATATGGACATCAGAACGTCTCTGAACCAATTTGAGCATGTCATCTCAGATGCCAAGGCTATGGGTATGCGGGTAAGAGCCTACATTTCCGTGGTTCTTGGATGCCCATATACTGGATATGATGTCAAGCCGGAGGCTGTCGCGGCTATTGCGCGCGATTTCTTAGAGATGGGCGTTGATGAAATTTCATTGGGTGACACAACCGGCATGGGAACTGCGGGGCGGACGGCTAAGCTATTGAGAGCTGTCCATGAAGCTGGCATTCGTAAGGAAGACATTGCCATGCATTTCCACGATACATATGGCCAGGCTCTAGTCAACGCTGCTGTGGCATTGGAATATGGCATCCGAAAATTCGATTCGGCTGTCGGCGGGCTTGGTGGTTGCCCGTTTGCACCGGGAGCTACTGGTAATGTGGCGTCCGAGAACATGGTGTACTTTATGGAGAGTGTGGGAATGGATACTGGGGTAGATTTGGAGGTGTTGGCGGAAGTGGGTGGGTGGATAAATGGCGTGCTGAAGAAGAAGAATGAGAGCGCCGTTGGTAAGGCGGTGCTTTCAAAGCGGAAGCAGTAGTGACGAATTATGAGGAACCGCATAACAGCTTTCATAACCATTCATCAGCCGAGCGTTCAGTGATCGCAAACTTGATAGTACAGAATAGAACAGAACAGAACACTAGACATATATATCATGATAGTCAATTTATGCATCACATTTTTCTCATCAAGAGTTACATTTTGATTCTGAATTCCGCGACGGAATCAAATCAAGAGATACTCCCCGGTAGTCAATCATCGCAATGAAACCAAATACCCCAACCCTAAGTCAATACCGACAGACTTTAGTTGCGTCATTGATAACTTTTACTCTATCACTGAATACAGTAGCTCTAGCTAATCACGTGTAGATAATCTGCCCCTGTAATTGCGCTGTAAATGTAGCTCCTCCCATGCGCGATTATTATGGGCGGTAGCTACACCGATTTTTTAGTGGGGCACTACCCCCCAGCCAGACGGTCGAATGCGCTATCAGCCTGGCCGGGTTGTTATGTAACATTTGTTAAGCCATGGCCAGTATAGTGCAGCCTCTCTATTTGGACTTGGAGAGTTACCTTGAATTCGCAACTATTTACCAATCTTTCATTGTTGATAGTTTGGCCATTGTTTCAACTCTATATACCATTGCAACTTGTGTCCGGATACACATTTGCCCCATTTTTCCCCCCGTAAATCCAATTGCTTTCTTTTCGACACATACTCTGTCACTGTTAATCTGCGCGCGACCGATTTCTGGATAGCTTCATCAACCCTCCGTATTCTACAAATCGTATTCATATAATTTCATAATGGCCGACCCCAGAGTCCCTTCTTACTCTGTGACTCCCAGAGTTACCTACAACACCGTTGGTGGTGTTAACGGTCCTCTGGTTATTCTAGAGAACGTATGACAATACTCACCGAGCTTGCGCAGCTGCTCAAATCAACACGATCGCTAACAGGAATTGGTCGGACAGGTCAAAAACCCTACTTACTCTGAGATTGTTGAACTTACTCTTCCCGATGGCACTGTTCGCTCCGGTCAGGTCCTGGAGGCCAGAGGTACGTAGGATATTGATGGGTTTTACACTTGAAGAGACATGGGACAAGATACTAACTGAGGGGTTCCTGCAGGTGACCGCGCTGTCGTTCAGGTACGATCTCAACCAACCAGACTCTGATTCCAATTATAAAATTCCATCGGCGATATCAAATCGATACAGCACATCATAGATGCGATTCAATAATGATTCACTGACCAATGACGCAATAGGTTTTCGAGGGTACTTCTGGTATTGATGTCAAAAAGGTATGTCCTCCACAACTCAATTCAAGGACACGCCAAATCGTGGCTCATAGTCATTTTAATTTGAGTGGGATATTAACAAATTCCAACAATAGACCAAAGTTCAGTTCACCGGCCAGAGTCTGAAGCTGGGTGTTTCGGAGGATATGCTTGGTCGTATCTTTGATGGGTCCGGTCGCGCTATCGACAAGGGCCCCAGGGTTCTAGCTGAGGAATATCTTGACATCAACGGTTCTCCCATTAATCCGTTCTCTAGAGTAAGTTAACCTATCCAAGCGCATTGTGGCTTGTTGCGAGACTAACCTTACTCCGTAGGAATACCCTGAGGAGATGATCTCCACTGGTATCTCAGCTATCGATACCATGAACTCAATCGCTCGTGGACAGAAAATTCCCATCTTCTCAGCCTCTGGTCTTCCCCACAATGAAATCGCTGCCCAAATCTGCCGTCAAGCTTCCTTGGTCAAGAAACAGGGTGTCACTAGCAAGGGCGTTCACGATGGTCACGAGGAGAACTTCAGCATTGTTTTTGGTGCTATGGGTGTGAACTTGGAAACTGCTCGTTTCTTCACCCGTGACTTTGAGCAGAACGGCTCACTTGAGCGCACTACTCTCTTCCTCAACTTGGCCAACGACCCTACTATTGAGCGTATTATTACTCCTCGTTTGGCTCTTACTACTGCCGAATACTACGCTTACCAGCTCGAGAAGCACGTCCTAGTCATTCTTACCGATTTGTCCGCGTACTGCGACGCTCTTCGTGAGGTCTCTGCCGCTCGTGAGGAAGTTCCCGGTCGTCGTGGTTACCCCGGTTACATGTACACTGATTTGTCTACCATCTATGAGCGTGCTGGTCGTGTGACTGGTCGCAACGGTTCTATCACTCAGGTTCCTATTCTGACCATGCCTAACGATGATATCACTCACCCCATTCCTGATTTGACTGGTTACATTACTGAGGGTCAGATCTTTGTTGATCGTGCCCTAATGAACCGCAACATCTACCCCCCTATCAACGTTTTGCCTTCCCTTTCCCGTCTGATGAAGTCTGCTATTGGTGAGGGTATGACTCGTAAGGACCACGGTGATGTTTCCAATCAGCTGTATGCCAAGTATGCTATTGGTCGTGATGCCGCTGCTATGAAGGCTGTTGTCGGTGAGGAGGCACTGTCTGCTGAGGATAAGCTGTCACTGGAGTTCTTGGAGAAGTTTGAGAGACAGTTTATCAACCAGGGTGCGTATGAGGCTCGTACCATCTTCGAGTCTCTGGATCTGGCTTGGAGTCTGCTTCGTATCTTCCCTAAGGATATGCTCAACCGTATTCCTGGTAAGGTTCTCAACGAGTACTACCAACGTGCGTCCAAGGACGCCAAGGCCAAGGCGCAAGCTCGTGCCCAAGAGGAGGAGCCCTTGATTGAGGCTTGAGCTGGTTCGAAAGAAATGGCGGAAAAGCTGAGAAGTGGGGCTTCTTTTTTGGGTTTGATCTAAAGTTTTGTTTGCGGTTTGAGAATGGTTTCCTGCGTGTTCTTGTTTGTTGAGTCTTCGCATGATTATTACGGCGTCTTTTGCTACCATTTGCCCATGATTTCAAGTTTTTGCGTGTTGAATAGTTTGATGGTATAATATTACCTAACCCGTCACAATTTGTTCACTGTATAAATCTATCAATTTCCCTGTTTATAATGTGTATGATGTGTCTGAGTTGTTCACGCCGGAGATTGGCGATGAGGTTGCATCGTTTATCCGGGGTTTCGGCCGATGGACCCACTTTGATCCTTTGCGATGGATCTGCCTGTAGTGGTTTGCTAGTGTATAATAAGTTTCTGATTTTGTTGCATGTTTGTGCTATTGAGAAACAGAGACAGCACTGAGTTATCTCAAGAGCTGTACTGTTATGATGATAAAATTGTGCAAACAGTTGAATCAGGACTCAAGACATTGCACAGACAATTAATATGATGATGCCTGGTAGATATTATTTTGGGAAGGAACAGGTGTATTCACTGTGACGGGAAAAGTGGGTCCGGCATGTGAAATGAACATGTAAATTGTGATGGAAATGCAGAGAAAATCAAATATCTTGAAGATACATCGACGATCCTGCTTCAACTTCAATTTGATATTGCATGTTAGCCTGGCCGCAAAGTATATAAACACAGGACTACTTCCTGATTTTTCCCTATCTTGAAATTTCTTCTGACGTTGGTGTATGAATGAGTATCCTGCGAAGATGTATCACGGCGCAAGCCGGCTTATCGCGGATTAGTTTCCTCAGCCCTCGACCTGTCATCATATCTTTTCAAATTTTACAACTCTCCCGGTCCATCTCCACATCATTTCCGCGGCGATATGGCTATCTTCACGAGATGCTCCTGCAGCATCCCATCGAAGAGGAGACAATGACCTACTACAACCCCGGCGACTACTATCCCGTCAGTCGCGACGAGGTCTTTGCCGACCGGTACCAGGTTATCGGAAAGCTAGGCTACGGTGGCTTCTCGACGAGCTGGCTGTGTCTGGATTGCCAGACGAACCACTATCGGGCGGTGAAGGTCTCTGTGGCGTTGGAAAGTTACCCCGACGCCGCCAAACGGGAATGGGAGGCACTGAGTCACGTTAAGAAAGTTCGTGAGACCTCAACGCATCCGGCGCGGCATTTGATTAGGGGGATGGGGGATTCATTTGTGGTTAAGGGGCCGGGGGGCACGACGCATCAGGGGTTGGTGATGGCACCGATGTACATGACATTGCGGGAGCATATCCGGAGTTACCCGGGGGGGCTTCTGCCGGTCGTAGAGGCGAAGAGAGTTGTGAGGAATTTGCTGTGGACGTTGGACTTTTTGCACAGGGAGGCTCAGATTGTCCACGGGGACCTCAAGGCGGACAACCTGATGTTGACGATCGAGGACGGCGGCGTTTTGTCTGATTTTGCCCAGGCTGAAAAAGAGAAACCCTCTGATATGCGCGGGAACATCTGGCGAACGCGATCCTTCCGGAAACCGGAGGCCATGCCGTTCTCGACGATCCTACTGTGCGACTTTGGCGACGCACGCATCGGCACGGTACACTCGCCGTGCCGGAGTGCGCAGCCAGTGATTTACCGGGCGCCTGAGGTCTTGTTTGACATGGCATGGGGGACGCCGGCGGATGTGTGGAATTTGGCGGGGGTGGTTTGGGAGTTGGTGCAAGGGAGACGGTTGTTCAGGGGGGTGATTAGGGCGGATGGGCATGATGAGATTGCACATGTGGCGAGGATGGTGGCATTGATTGGCGGGGGGCCGCCGGCGATGTTTATGAATAGAGGAGGATTGGCAGGGAAGTGTTTTGACGGGGCTGGTAAGTTGGAGAATTACTGATTTTGACGATTGAGTGATTAACGAGAGTTCAACTAGGAAACTGGCTAGCTTCACAGGCGGAGATTCCGGCGGTCTGCTTGGAGAGCTTGGAGACGAGGTTCGGGGGTGGGGAGGAGGCGGAGGCGTTTTTGGATTTCATTCACAGTATGTTGCAGTGGCTTCCGGAGCAGCGTGCCACAGCAGAGACTTTATTGAAACATCGATGGATCTCGCATAATGCTGAAGCACATCTGTGATTGGTTTGTAAATACAGCAGTCATTCATATCAAGTGTAAGTTTTCTAAGATTATTTTTATTTACTGGTGAAATACAGAAGCTAATATGACAAGATATCCTCCTTTGACTTCAAAATTTGCACATCATTTTCTCTTTCTTAAAACCAAGAAGGCCCGATCATGACCCAATTTGTAATACGAAGCCATGGATTGGTGACTTGTTTTGCATTGACTCTCCAGATGGATCACCGAATAGTCATTCAAGATGCCAGTAGGTCTCCTCAGAGGGTTACCAGACTGTCGGTATCCTTGGATTTTTGTTGTGGCAGGAAGCGACCGGCCTGATGATGATGCCGTAGACCATTGATAGCCAGTCCTGACTTGATCAAATGTCTCCATGCTCATCTCTGTCTTAATTTGGCCCGGTTGACCTTCTCCTCCGGGTTTTCCAGGACAAAGAGGAAATGCTTTTCGGCCACAAACCGGCACTTTGCACCCCCTTCGGACTTTTTGGGCGAAGCCGGAGTCTTTTTGTCCTCGAAAGCAACGTAGTGGCGGAATCCCTTGACACCAGGGAAGGGAAATGGACTCTCAATGATCGCGGTTCTGATAGGCGTGAATCGGATACGGAACCCATAATCCGAATCAGCGTCATCGGTTTCGTCCTCGGTCATGTCGGGGTCCTCTTCAAACGATACGATCTTCGTTATATTGATCTCGTCCGGAATGACAACAACTTCCGGCTCATATTGGGGCGGCTGTTCAAGGTTTTTCAAGGCTGAAGCGGGTCGTGATGGGATAGGCTCATCGGCTCGTTCCATCAGACTTCCTGCTTCGGCAGGCAAGAGACAAGTGACGCATTGGCACTGAGGCCGGATGGCGGGAAGCAGTGTCTCGACGGCGGCAGATAGGGCCTCCTGAATCAGCGTGTTATGGTCGATACGGGACGATGTCTAATCAGTCTCCGTTCCCCCAGTGACAGCGCAGTCATCAAGTACATGTGGATATTCGGAAATTGCAAATGCTTCCTCAAAATGCGAGAATTCAGCCTGAGGATAGATAGTGGACCCGTCGGAGTTCTCAACATTGTTTTTGTCTGGGCTCGACATTGTGAAAGAAAGATAATGAAATTAATGATTGATTTTGATGACTGTTTGTTGATGGGGTGGTTAGATCCGGTAACTGCTGTCACCAAAAAAGAAAGAAAGATGATGAAATAAAGAGAGAAGAAGGAAAGAAAGAAAACTTAAAGGGAGTATCCATTACTTTTTTGGAGTCATTTCCCAATCAACCCACCTGTTTCATCTACACTGGAAGGTACCAACTTAAGTAAATAAGCAAGCCTTAGCCCACAATATCTCCTAGGTTGAGAAGGATCATATTGCAGGTTGTTTACTTCTTAAAATGGCAAGTACAAGCTACCAAACTGGAACTTACCATCTTTGCTGATGTGGTATGGGGCCTAAACAAAGAGTGGGTGGGATGCTATGGAGAAATGCTTAGTCATTACTCTAGTCATTTTGGGTGATTGGCGGTGGTTATGGACGTGGGATGTTGATACACTGCTGAGTCGCTGACCGTAGAAACTGACGATGTTAGATTTTCTTTGGAGGGGCATCTTTAAATTGTCTATATCGATGGCTTTCACATGGCGAAGATGATCAAGATTACATAAAAACTTCAGCAACAATCTCAAGAGCATCTGTCGTGCTTCTATCGCTTCATATGATTGCAGTTCTAGATGATGTTGTTATATCAAAGGGTTACCAGCGGTCAAGTATGAATGGTAGGGTTAAAAATATGCAGAGAAGACAGAAAATGAGGGGCTCTAACTTGGGAACCTTACCAAAACACTATTAATGGTAAGCATCCACAGTTGCGGGTAGCAACGGAATATTAACACAAGGATAACTTGCTTCTAACGGTACAGTTTTCTGTTTATGATCAAATGTCATTTTGAGAGTCTGTTGCTCAACGATACATCAATCAAATAAACGATAAACACCATTGATTTATTTCCATGGACAAAGACACATCGGGTTGCTTAGCGGCAGTTGTGTCGCTTGCTGGAGTACTCACAAGATCGCTGAGATGAGAGGAAGAATCAGCCTGTGGACCTCACAATCAGGGTGATTCGGGGGAGAAATGCGAGGAACGAATGATACGGTTCATGTGCCCCGCCACCCGCTGAGGTGGCGGATTACCCGATACTAACATTCGCTATACAGACTGCCCATCGGGTCAATGTGCCTCGAACTAAACCTTCTCGGTTGACAATAACTCAGGAAGGAGTTTCCATTTGTCTTTACTCGGCGGATACTCGGGGACTGGGGCTTCCGCAGAGATCGGGACTTAGAGTATGATTACGTCTTGTGTTGTTGTGATAGTTGTAAGGCCCCTTTCTGGAATTTACAATCTGTTTTCCGAATAAACGACACTACAGGCGATTTCAATCTTTGGTATGCAATAAATTCCTAAGACATAATATTTTTTAACTTTCTGTACTAACTATTTCATGACATCAGTGTCAAATTTCTGCGAGTTCCGTCAATCTTCACTGACCATGTATTTACTTGTTTATAATGATGAGTTTATATCTATCTGTGTGTACTGCTGTATGAAGCTCTATTACCGACAAGATTGTCACAATACTGTCATAGGTTCCTATGTAATCTATTAGAATGTGGTTTCTTAGGCAGTCACAGGATAATGACAGTTAGCCGCTGGATACTGTTCAATATCAACTTACCCCTAGTAATGTTATCAACTTGAATTGTAATGACCCTAGCCTCGTGAAATGTGAGCACCAAACCCGAATCTGATGGTTTCAGACTACCACCTTCTGAAAGAATTCGCTTAATACTGTCCGCTGTTGTATTTTTCAATAGTCGGGGATATAGCTAGCGTGTCTGAAGTCAACTTGACCAAGTTTATCATCTCAACATATCCCACCGCTTGGAGTCATTGGAGAAACTCTGCAAGATCGTCAATGTAAAAGTTGAAAACATGGACTAGCTTTGGGCCGGAATTCAAAGCCCGTAGAGTATTGCCTGGAGCTTTACCGTCGGTAGTGTCTAGTAACAAGCCAAAAGATTCTGGATTCATCTGTCCCATTTTGCAGATGAATTTTCCGTCATATTACCTTGGCTCAGTGTTGATAATCTTGACACGCTCCAGGTGCCCTTCTTGAGTGTACTAAGGGGGCACATATTCCCTGGTCTTTTGGGGAATGATGGCAGACTCATACAAAGCGGCCGCAGTGCGTTGACAGTTAAGTTCTTGCTGCTCTTCCTATTCACAATGAGCTATTCTTCGGCATTGATTCTGACGTTGCATGGTGACTAAGAAATAAGAGGTAAATGATGGTGTTGACAATTGCTTGACTGTTCATGGAATTGAACCAGTATTCAATGTCTGTACCGTTACCTTTTATATATTTTGCAAGTTGGATAAGACAACTGTTTAAGACCGCCATTGGACTGTGTCGATGGCTCGAAGACGCCCACTTGGATACGCATTTCCAGTATTCTCATGTTGATGCATAGGAAATTATCGATGCTGTTCAAAAAATATCCAACGAAGGTCATCCAATGCTGCATTGTCGACTTCTTTAATACCGGGATACACAAAATCTGGTAAGTGTATTGTTACATTCACAAACATTCAGTTAGGCCAGCCAAAGTCCAGACTTCCCAATGGGGTTGGTTAGAAATACGCAGCGGTAAAGGCGAGTAGAAATCATGCGTACTAAATTGCTAACATTAAATTAATCAGCTCGATGTTTGGCTATATGGCCGTGCCTGATATCGTGACTTCTTACAGAGTATTTATTTTTGCAATTGGTCTGTTTGAATAAGGCCATGCTTCCTACCAAGTTCTCAGTTATCCAATACGTTGGTTGTACATTACATACTACGCCCCTCTTTATGACGTATCCAAGGAAGCCAATAATAAAGATCCTGTCTGGTTAGTAGTTGAAAAGTTCTTATTGTTACGTTATGTAACAGCAAGACTTTGATCTTGATTAAAAACTGTTGATGGGTTGACAACTTTTGGTAGGTGCTCTATAAGCCATTTTCCTAGCCATTTTCCTGCTGAATCAGTCATTCATTTGTTATTAAAAGGGGCCTATAGTACAAAGACAGTATCCGCTGACACTTGTAAACAACACACTTCAAAGGAAACGTTCTTCAGATGAATTATAGGTTTGGTAGGTGATATACATATTCATTGAAGCTATATCTAATCTTCCTGAAAATAAGTTTACTAACTTGAGGACGTTTTAGGCCTGTTGTAATGTATCATATGAACCGCGATATTTCGTATATTTTTGTCATGGAGCTTAGCAGGCTCCCATTTCTGTCAATTACTGTTAGTGCTGCCATTTACTCACAAAAGATTTATAGTTATAGTCAGCTTTGTCACTTACCTTTGGTCATTAATTGCCTGTTATTAAAAGCCTTGACATGGCCAAGCAATCTACTTTATAAAACATGATGGTTCTTATCAAGGAGCCCCATCGGCGCCAATTAGTGAAGAAACAGGCCTCTGCGCAGAGGTTACTGCGTATCTAATGATTCCGTCTCCATCTTTCAGCAGCTACGGAACTATAAAAAGCATTATTGACTATCCGAGCCATGCCTTACTGATATCGCATCTCCGTCTCGTTCCATTCTGATTTTGTCACATATACAGTATAGATCTCATTTTATTCCAGATCCTGTAGTGCAATTTCTGAGATTACTTCGATTACTGTGAGTTTATAGACAAATTCTTCGGGTGTGAGGCTATACATACCATGTTCGTGGTGGTTCTGGCAATCGATATAAGTGTTAATACGCCAATGGTCAGGGACGCGTCTGTCTGAAATTTTGATAATAGGTTCTAATGCGGACATGAATGATATTAGTTCATTGGAATGATGGTGGTAGAATGATAATACTAACAAGGATATGAATGGGACTAGTGAAGTCAAATGCTTAAGATGACCGGATCACGTTCCCATATATATATATATATGCCTTCTCAAGGACCAACAATTGTTGCATCATTTACTTCACAGTAAGTCCATCTGGTTGTTAACCTCTCATGTTCATCGAGTCCGATACGGTGGAACCCCTTGTGTCCATAGTATTAGCCGCAACAATACAGTATTAAATTAGCTAACTGGTCATATTGAGAACACCATTGTATGTGCTAACTAAGAAAATAACCTGACAAATACTTTTTAGAGTACGCCGTGTATTTCATTTTCGAACGAAGGGCTTACTGAATCTAGAATAGAGAGCTTGTGGCCTATTGCATGTTGACTATGGAGATATCGTTCACAATTACATGTTAACTCTGTTGAGTGCGGCCGCTCTGTGGCTACATTTAGTAGCCTCTTGTAAAGACATGAAGAGTAACATAATAAAGATCGTCATATTCCTTACAGGACACAGCTTGTGTGGTCAAATTATTTGGTAAGTACCGCATCTATCCCGTGAGTGGTCTTCTCACATATTCCGTCCTGTTGGAGCTTTAGTTAATAATGTCCTCCGAGCTACACAGACCTCTATATACTCAGGTCATCAGTATATACGTATACAGTATGATTGAGTCTATTTGTATACACCACTTGCAGTGACACAAAAGCCTCATATTGAGACTTTGATACCGGTTGGACTTCTTTCTTGCTCGGTTGTTGTCGCGATTAACATACCCCTGTTGGGCTTGTGCTACATGCGCTATGATATCTTAGTCAGCTTCGATGGACGAAGGTCAGTGTTGCTATGAGAACTACTAGTGAGAAGAGAAGGGTGAGAGGGTAGAACTCTCCAATGAAAAAGCAACTGCCTTGTCTTTCGTCGGGTTGGCAACCATATAAGAGGTGTTGGGAATTATAATTCTAGTTGATGGTGTTACTAGTCCTTTTTTTTTTCGCCGCCAGTAGTCAGATAATTATCTATAATCCAAATAATTAACTCAATATGACAGAAGATATTCCTAGGACCAGGTTTGTTGATAGGAGAGGCTATGCAGAAGGAAAATAATCACGATGCTGTGCCTAATCTATAGCACCTGTGATCCGAGCTAGTATGGAGCCTGGCTTTGTATTGAGGCATCATCATGGTAATCTGTTACTTTATTTTGGTAGGCATCATCTCTTCAACATTCACAAATCCTTTGCCTTTGAGTTGAATCAACCGAGTTCATAAGCTAACATAGACTAGGAAGTCCTTATTTACTTCTCTAGTATAAAGACAATTCTTATACGAATGTGAATTCCTGAACGAGCAATGAAACAAATACTTAAGTTGTGATTTGGGCGTCATATCATGCTGAGACAAGATATATGAGCCCTTGTCAGATGGGTTCACTTTCAAAAGGTTTAACATGCTAATAATTTTTCTATTCATATTCAGATCTTCTATGATAAACAAGTTCCCACGCATGAAATGGCCTAAGCCAAAGTGGTTACAATAAATGTGCACGTGTAAATCCTATCGACCGTTCAACAGCCGAAAAGGAAATATACACAAGTATTCGCTCCTATTTATGACGACTTCTGAGCGACATCATCTAGCTCCTAAACCAGGTTATCGGGATTCGGGAATCATGGCTCGGCATCCTGAACCTCAGGCGACGACGGCCCTCTTACATCTGCCGCATCGGAGGCCTACTCATCGCCCGATCTATGATCAGCCTCCTGGAAATCGTCCAGAAACACAATAATCTATTTCTTAGCCTGGTCATCAACTGCATTGTCACCGTTAGTACTGTGGCTGCAGTGCACGTGGTGGTGTCTGGAGCTTCTGTGGCGAGAAGCGTCATTGCAGAAAGACTCGTGGCGATGGCGGTGGTTGTGGGTGGATGTCGCTGCACCATCCTCGCAGTTAGGACTACGGATGGGGGAAAGGGAGTGGGAGCAGCGGTTGGAGGAGCGTTCGCCATGGCGATAGGAGTGGTGGTGTCTCATCACGCTGTTTTTGACAAAAATAGAGGAGCTTCATTGAGTGGTAAGTAAATAATGATATAAAGTTGAGTTGATTGTGAAGGAACTAACAATATGTGTTGATGAACAAGGCACCACAAACCGATCCGCAATGCTCGTATACCAAAATAGCTTCCCCGTCACACTCAACGAGCTAATCCGCGCCCATGACTCCACATAAAAACTTCTCAACTTCGTCTCCGGCACCACCACCGCGCAAAACCCCGTCGCCGGCCCATTACTTACCACCACATCCGGCACCTGCAGATCCCCACGGCTCCGTGACCTTTTCAGCAATGCCGGCACCACCATTACAATTGACCACAAAACTGTAAACGGCGGCGTAATCATCGACTGATGCACACGACGAACCCGCGGGACTGTCACGATGTCATAGGTGCCTGTTCGCCCATCTGAGTGTGCAGAGGCCGTGGCGGATTCCCAGGAGGTGTGTGTGTGGGGGGGGCAGAGATTTCACACAAACCTACTAAAGAGATAATCCGCAACAACCGATATCAACGGAAAATTTAGCAGCATTGGTAGAAGAGCTATGGATGATTACTATGGTCCAAGTAGGAACATGTGGTATAGAAGAGTTGTAATTACATCTGGTAGGTGACACAAACATGTGTTATATAACCTCAACCACAGTAGAGACTATGGGCTTGAGCATAATGGTTCAACATCATCATTCGCCTCATTATCGAAATACGTTACATGAATTGTAGGTGTGGTAATATCTATATTAATATATATATACATAAATGTTGCTCCTATCACTATGGAAGACCTTTTCCGGAACCCTATACCAAATATAGACTTTCTTCAGGTCCCTTGTAATTTTTATCTAGAAAATTGTACAAGAACTGAAATTTTTCGCAGGGATACCTATCGAAATACACACAAACCTCTGCGATGCCTAACCTCTTGAAAACCTTCACCCCTTCATCTTTTGTATCAACAAGATCTGCCAGAATACAGATTACGTTGAGATATGTCACAGTAACTCTGCATCTCCCCGAATTGTATATGGGTATGAGATAAAATGGGACTTCAGCCGATTGCACTCCCTCTTTCTTTCGTGTTTGTGAACAATGTCTAAAATCCCAGTAATCCCTAATAGGACCGACAGATACGCATTGATTCTTGTGCTGTTCATCAATGCAGGTACATTTGTCATCCGTCGTCCAAATACCATATCCCTCAAACTGGACTCTCATGTAAGGCAAACACACAGTTTTAATCTTCAGTGCTTCCATCAATCTGTCGTTGCCAGACAACGAGCCAGGAATCTTGCGCCTTTCCTGATTAATATCACAACATCTCTGTGGATCCCCTGCAAACAACTCTAATTCATCAATCCAAAATGTGATGGGCCGATTAAACCGTTGCCAGCTCCAAGACGGAACATTATCAAGTTGGGCCTCGGAGTCTAACGGTTTATCGTAGTAGAATAAAAGACTTTCGGCGAGTATCGGACCATAAAGAGGGTGTCCATAGTAAAAGATAGACTTGAAATTTTTCGATATATGGGTGATTATTCCAGAGGCAGCGTGGATGCGATCCCGAGGAAATGTCAGCTTTCGGCGGCTAAAATCCTCCAAAAAGTATTGGGCATGTTTCCAGTCCATGATCTCCCTGATGTTATACCTTTGATGTAGTTGTGAGTCCAACTTATCTTCTAAATTATCTAAAAACATTTTACTCGCAGTACATTGGAATTCATTTATAGCACTGAGTATCCCTAATACCATGGAAAGCTGTTGATGGATTTTTTGCATTTCCATAAGGATGTCGTCTCTAGTCGCTGTGGGTTGCCCGAGAAAATTTTCCAACCCCTTTATTTTGGCCATCATCTCCGCACGTGTTCTGATCAGATAGGAGATCAAGAATTCATACTCACGCTTGTCCTCATCACAATCTGAATTCAGATAGAATGGCTCAAGAAACTTGTTTTCACCCGGTTGAGTCTCAAATTCTTTTCTGACAGGAACGATTCTGTTGCCAACTTCGGTCAGCAACGATAACATAACTTCGAGATACCCGGAGTCATGAATACCAAGTGCGAATGTCTCCATCATATCCTCCCAAGTTGCCTGTGCCGAGGAAATCTCAAATGTCGGTATTTCCTGTTTATATATTAAGGAATCCGKATGTGTGCAGGAATMTTTAGGTATCGCTATCTGCATGCCAGCCCAGCACTTGTATCGGTCTAGCAGAGGCGACAGTCGAGGTTGTGAATCTAGACTGCATTTTGCCGTTGAACCAAACAAATTATTTGGAGTGGATAGCATCAAGTAAGCCATAGGCTCCCACCATAAATCTTTCTGGTAATCGTAAGAGTATTTATAACAATTTGATTCAAGGGATTCCAGTGAACAGCTGATATCTTTAAGAGCAGCTTTTGTTTTATCCAAGATGTTCTCAAGCCTTCYATCCGTCCTATAACAAAGAAGTATTTTCATACTTTGAAGGCCCTTATAATACTGTGCCAACATGGGCCATGGAACCTTGGAGAATAATGGGGCTAGATTAGCAAGAATGTSTTGRGTTAACTGATGCACCATAGACTCTGCCTCATAGCCAGCACCTGGACCAGCCAAACATAGTGACTGCAGTTTTTTATAGCATTCTAAGGTCTTACGGACCCCAGAGGTCCAGTCCAATGAATTTCTCCATAAGACCACAAGCATCTGATACCATATATGTGCTCTATGCACCCAGGAAACGTCCCTAAAATATGATTCGATAGTAGTAGAGTCAGGGACAATGTAGCATGATTTCTTTATGTCTGGATCAGTAACAATCACACACCGGTCTGCTAATTGGGCAATATCTCTAGATGTATCAGGACATCCCCAGTTCAGAGATTCCATAGCGTGACCATACCCGTGGTGATCGTAAAAGACTTCTGAGTTTGTAATGTAGAGCCGTCGATGAGAGAACAGAAATTCCTGAAACGTCCAACCTCGCGTGTTCCATTTGGTCTTTTTTATCTGAGAGRTGATCATTTCTTGAGAGAAACGGCTTTCCYGACCTTCTTGCAGTAGGGTGGCCTTATATGTGGGGACACGTTCAACTCGAAAACCTGGAATCCTGTCTTCTGTRCCTGAGTCAAAGGCACAGATCAAAGTCAAGGCKGCATGTTCATAGATATGATTCATGTTATGGATCTGGATTAACTCGTCTTTTCCATTTTGAATAATGCAGTAACGATCAATCCAGATGTAATCATATCCCAAATCCTTAGCCAGAGTAATACAATCCCGGAGCATYGGTCTGAYACGRCCCGACAATYTWGTCTSCRAGRACATATCTGTGCTAAAGAATCCAGACTCCATGAACTCTTTTACATTTTCCTTGGTTAACTGCAATGTATCTGTCTCTGTACCCCAGACATAGCTGAGAGCCATATATCTTGGCCATTGGTGCCGACTCAACTCAACTAAGCATAATTTTGTGGTATCTATCACATGAAATCCAAGGGGGGTCACATCTAAACTATAAATCAACATCTTGGCACTTCTAACTTTGTGTATAAAGTGTAACATACCTGAATACTGAATGATTGTARGCTGAGTTCTTATTTCGGCCTCTGTGATCCATTGTCGCAACAACACAGGGCTAAAATGAGGCTCATGCCAAAGCTGTATAGCTACTGGTCTGAATAATTGACCATTTTTATAATCTACACGAATATGCAGACTTTTAAAACAATCACTAG
>PCDO01000015.1:38961-289466 GCA_002778035.1 Ambrosiella xylebori
CACAACCCAGGACACTCTGGGCGCCAGTATCCAATAGGGGCTGGAGGTTGATGCAAACTTCTCCACCGATGGCAAGCAAAGAATTGACCCTCAATCCACATATGATGACAACTTGGACAGAGGTTGGAGAAGTCTGGCGTCGCAGACAGCCATATATTCTTATATGTTTCCCATCTCGGCAGAGGCAATACGGCTTTTTGAAACGCTAGAAAGAGTTTCCATCGCAATCGAAGCCAGCGACACAGAGTTCTGCGATGGCATTGATACCTTCGACTTTGGGTAACTTGGTTAAGATATCTCAATCTGGGTCGAAGGTATCGTGGAAGAGGAATGTCTCCCGCAAYAGCTATGGGTTTTTTCTTTGGAGAAGATTGGTTCGTGTTTTTGGTGGTTAATTGTTCCCACACTTCAGAACGCAACCGAGTATCAGAAGTAGAATATGTGTCCTCTTCATAATTCCAATTAGTCTTCCGCCGTTGCTTATACTGAGAATGAGTTTGGCGTTTCTTCAGAGCCTGTGGAAGTGGCTTTGGCCTTTTTTTTCGCTTCTCCTTCAGCATTGTTGCGTTCCACAGAGTGAATAACCGGAATCGGTGTTTCCTCGATGATCGTCCAGGTAGCCTCAGCGTCTGTCSACGCAAGTGACGTTTCTTCTTCCATAGATAAATGGTGGGCTYGATCCTCATGGTTCTCATGGTGGTCAAGCACAGAAATTGTATATGTTGAATCAGAGTAAAATAGAATTCRGTTCGTGAAATGGGTGTTGTGAAAAAAAAAAGAACAAATTCAAAKTTTGCAAAAAGAGTTTTTCAAATTCAATCTTCATGCGGCCCAAATGAGGGGTAACAAGCCTTAAAATAAGAAACTGCAAAAATATGTCGCCGACACTTGCTGCAGCAGGAAAGAGCACCAGGCTGTGAGGCTCAGTCATGTGGCCAATGGCCATTGACTGACAGCATGTGCCATCACTCAGCCTTTTAAGACAAATTGTCTTCAAGATAAAGAGTACTCCGCCATAGCACAGGATGAGGTTGAATAGGCTCCGCCATTGCTAATAACCTATAGTTTCAGTGTTGTTCAATTTGCTGAAGTTAGGTTGACAAAGTACTGTGGGAAATCCCTGTTGTGTCACACAGGCTGACAGGTTCGTTAAGGGTCTGTGTAACCCTATAATTTGGCCATTTTTGATCTCGCTTCTAATCTTTGTTGTATTTTCGCTATCCGATAGTTCTGGGACAAAACTTAGCTATGTACAGCCCATTACTTGGCTTTGCCTACTACATATGTTACGTCATGAAGTTTCATAAAAGGTATGGGCAGTTGAGGCTTAGATCCCGAGAAGAACTTTGTGTAATAAGCCAAGCAACATAGTAAAGACAATATCAAGAACGAGAATCCATCTCACATTTTCCACCATCTCAACACTCCAGTCTTGATTTAGATAACAAAGTCTGCCTTTTCTTTAACTCTCAAAATCTCCACCCCCCATCTCCGTCGGAACCACCATGTGCTTCCCCTCGTCAAGCTCCGCCTTCAACCTCGTCAACTCATCGACAACCCGCGCACAGAGCTCGGGGGACTCTCGGAGGGCGGCGGTATCCTCTTCACTGGCAAGCCTGTCGGTGGGGAAGTGGGTGGAAAAGGTGGCGCTGAGGAGGGCTTGGATGGCAAAGTCGGCAATGGTGACGGGGGAGAGGGAGAGGTGAGAAGGCAGGCAGCGATACTGGTGATGTTGAGAATATAGATGTGGGTGGCTGGGTCGGTCCCTGAAAAGAAGGCCAAGTTTCATCTTCATCAGCCATAGACACTTGGTCGTCTTTATAGTTTGAAGGCGCATCTCTTCCACGGCAGACCATAATCATGGTCATTATTGTTCTTGATTTTCTACAACCAAAGAAAGCTTCTTATCGTCAATAAACGATTTCTTTGTTCGCCCTATGAAGTAATTTTCAATGATGAAATTCTGTTGATGGAAAATAAAGAAGAAACACGAAATGAAGGAACAAGCACACAAAGACCAAAAGGACTGTCAGTGAAGATTAGAAGACATGTGTTTTCTGATTCGGGGTAAATTTTTATACAATAAAGTTAGCCTCAAAGCCTTTCCACTAATCAGGCTCACAGATTTTCCGGTTATCATATATTGATGGCAAACATTAAATTGCCTCGGTCAACAAAGGGACGGTTGTTCGGTTGTTCCGAATTTAAATGAGACTTTAACAGAAGTTGATAATTGAGATTTTGGGACCACTTAATTTATCTTGGGCCTCGCATGAAAATTACAAAACCAGCAGACCACTTCGGCATAGTATGTAACTGAGACTTCCTTTGGAGTACGCTGGCGGCCACCGCAGTGAGGGTAATTGGGCGAGGCAGGTGGCTGATATTGATGAAAGTGGTCGAAGTGGTCGAGGCGATAATGGACGGGAACTCTAATGGGGAGGGTGCAGTAGCGTCTAGCTATGTTTGCTGTATGTTGATGATATTTTTCTGGCGTGATAATTATTTGATCAGTTGATAGTGCTGTTGGAGATGTGTAGTCAAAGAACGCTCCACATGAAGATTTCAAAGGACTAATCACAAATATTGCATTTAGATCGCTTCATCCTCAGATATACAGAGTGTAAATTTCCCACACAAGTTCTGTTGCCAGTTTGTTAGAAGAAAGAAATTCTTTATTTCTTTGTTGTCTTCTGCACTTCTGTCAGTGCCCCACTTTTTCATTTTTGGAAACAAGATTTCATTTACTGCTGTGCCTATTTTCCTTCTATTGTCCTAAATAGGAAATTGTCACATTTGCAGTCACGACAGGGGTACAAAGGAAATGGAAGTTTGCAGCAATTACTCCATCCTGGTCATGTCATACAACGAAATGTGGCACATGAGAGACTCGGCTGCGGAAAGGAAATAAACGCCAATTCACACTCAGTGTCAACTTGAGCATCGAAGTCTAGAGTGAAAATCCGGGTTTAATCTATCTGGCATTGAACTGCTCTCTACAACGGGGTGTGTTAGGATTGAAAGAAACCCCGGGTTATTACTCCTACAGATCACCGAGATTGAACTAGTCCTTCTGGCTCGAGGACAAATCAGTCCCCCAGATTGGCTACTCTTCTGGGTTCCGTCAGGCCGACCTAGTAGCAGCTGGGCCATTCATATTTGTGGTTCCCGGCGTTTCCTACTAGTGACCAGTTCATTGTCGTATATCGACAAAAAAAGAAGAGACAATCATCACTCCTGAATAAAAGAGAAAATCACGAGCATCCCGGACATTCTACACCACACAACGTCAAGACGGAGGCCAGGTAGGGATGTTAGTTACTACTCAACATTTCCAGACCCTCTTTTGGGGCCAACCAGCGGTTAGTCGCAATCTCTTTTGGACCCCATCGAACTCTAAGCGATGACGCTCCAGGAGTCTTCATGCGATGTCAGAGACCGTTGGAGATATTATTAGGTGAAGAGGCCCTCACTGAGATTAAGTGTGCAGTGCAAGGCTACTGCATCGGCAAAGTGGGAGACTCGGACATATTTTCTATCCGAGAAAGTTTCAAGATCGTCCCAGGGTTCGGTGGTGGGGGTAGTGGAATGTGTTATGCAAACGGGGGATTGGAAGGGATACTATGGTGGGTCAGCCCATCTTTTATGTTTTGGGGTCATCGTTGCTGTATTTTTATTTGACTGACACTTGGTATACAGATAAGAGAATTTTCACGGAAGAACCGTTTTTTGAGGAAACTTCCAAGAAAGCTTTTATGGGCATTGGCTCTTAAAACATAAAGCCTATTGATCAGATGCACATTTTACGAGAAAAGAGTCATGTGCCCTCGGACACAACATGAGCTCTGCAGGCTCGACCGGTATACACCTCATCCTTCAAGGTATGGATTCATTGACAAAACTTTATTGATCAAGGCTCTAACACTGATATAAACTGTTTCTCAGGCTACACATCGCAATTGCGTCTGTTTCTCTTGCTAAGAGAAAACATGCCGAATGCCAACATAAAACGGTCAAATATCTTCCCACTTTCTCACAAAAGTTGTCCATCGATGCCAACACATGACACAACAACAGTCCCACGGAAAAATTTCCGTACAAAGGCCTTTGATTTCTAATGGTACAGGCTCCATGGGAAAGACATAACCAGGAGAAATCTGCTGCTCGGAGTCCATATCGTCATTAATCATGTAGGTCATGATATACAAAAAGTTGTATCATTTGTGTTGACATTACTAACAAATTTAAACTGAGTAGGGAACTGGAACTGGCAATATATTGTTGGCCTGTATTGGGTCTCTATGAAGGACTTTTCCCGGAGATTCAAAGCACCCTTAACTACTTGGACATTGAGTCCGGGCTTAAAGAGACTAGCTGCCATGACGCCTGTATAACAACCGACTCTGAAGACTTATATTCTAACCATAGTTTACTTGGATTCAGGGCTATTTGGCCTGGTCTGCGGGTCTAGTGGACGTTGTATCTATTAACAAATATGCTCGATCAGTTCCAAGAGAGGATGCTTTTCAGGACTAAGTTTAATGAGCGGTCGCAAAGTATAACGGCAGGGGATCTTCGTAGTGGCTGAATATGACCCTAGCTGTGGCGAAACAAAAAAGTCAAAACCCGGGTCCGTAAATATTAACCTACCGACAAATATGCAGATAATTCCCCTCCGCCAAAGACAGCGGCCATGTTTGTTGAGTGTATTATGGCGGAGTTTCAGTTCTGCTAACATGTATCCCACTAGCAGCGATACTCGTGAAAATACTCGCGAGATGGAAAATAAAGACCATTATCTGGGGTCATTATCCTGAGATTGTCGTCAGAACTGTTGGTCATATCAAAGAGGTACTCGGAGCCACATCACGAGTCTGGGAACACAGACTCCTGGAGTATCTGCTGGAGGCAGGCTTGGTCGGGGATGAATGCGGTAGCGGTAGCGGGACTTGGAGATTATTGGATGGCCTCGGATGTATGGCGCCGTGATTGATTGGTCGGCCATGTGTGTTCTTGGTATATCTCCTTGGCTACACAGCAGTGGCTTTTCTTCGTTCAAAGTGGAAGAAGTCAAGTTGTTGGAAACAAGATAAGTCTTTGTGATGGGACGATTGTCTCTCTGAGGATAAAAAAGAAACAGCTTGGCGGAAGATATTGGTGGTGTTGATGATAAGAGAAAAGCAAATGTAAAAGCTAAGTTTTTTCTCTATTATATAGCTGCAACGTTTGGTCTCGGGACATGAGACTGTTTTTATATGGTCTCCAGCCTACAGCAGCTACGACAACGAAAATAGATGCTAACAACAGCTGTGTTTTGCAGGATTCAATCTGTTGGTGTAACCGTAACGGGCCACTGGGCCACTTCAAAAGATGGCTGTTATTGATGAAGGCACGATCAAGATACCAAGCTGATATAGCTGTAGTATTGTTTTGAGAGAAGGTCACTAGTACAAAGGGCACATTGACTCCAGTCGATTTACGGATCAGCAAATTACACTCACATGTCACTGGAAACCAAAATATTTGTTAATTTATTTTATGTTTTTTCTTTTTACTCAATAGCCTCCGTACTAATTGCCACGCACCCTTTCAATGATAGCGGTGGTGGCGGCGCCGGCTGTGCTCCGACTCGGACTCCATGTCCGAGTCATCCAAAACTAGTCGGATGCTGCAGATCCCAGAGATACTCACCCGACCATAACGTGCCTCATGGTAAGCAAACCCCCACAGCCGCATATTGCACCGCGAATCACCGGCAAAACTCTTCCTAGTCCGCTCAGCAGCAAACACCTCGACCTTTTGTGGGCCTCCGGCTCATAGTGTTCATAATATTGCACCACACCATAGTGCGCCGACTGCCACGGAAACACATGCAGCCGCTCAAACGTCATGCTACCTAGCTAGCTCCGGTTAGTGGATTCTAATCTACCGAGCGGAATTCAGGAGGGGACGCGTATTGCGAGCTGCGGGGCGAGATGGCTTGCAGGAGGGGTGTGGGGCGTGACGGCAGCTGGGTGGTGGGTCAGAATCAGACCAGAAGGACTCGGAGGTGAGATATCCTGGCTTAGGGATAGTTGATGGGGATGGTTTGCATGGGGCCGGGGGAAAGCGGGGTTGTCCTGGAGGTGGTGGATTGGCTGGCCGTTGAAGTAGGTCGGGCCACTGGGCATGCCGAGGTTGGCGTTAGCGTAGCCGTTGTCGAAACCAGGCTGGAAGAGGAAGAAGCCTAGGTTATTGTTGGCGGGCGGCATGGACATGGGAATCTACTGTGGGTAGGATTTGCTGGGGAACGTACGGATAGGGCTAGCCATTAGGAGAGAGGTAGTTATTGTTTTCCCCAGAAATTTTTAATAAAAGTAACTAAAGAAAGAAAAAAAGGAAAGTAGATAAATGATCTGCTAATTATAAGTCTATTGACTAATTAGGTAATTGACTCAATCTTGGCAGAAGAGATGCAAGAAGATCCGTCCGGCTTCAGATAGGGAGAAAAAGGGAAGAAAGATAATGGAAGTTGGGGAGTGGTGGTGGTGATTCTTTTTGTTAGTTGGGAGTTGATTTCTTTGTGTGGGCTGGCGTCGAGGTGTGGATCCGTGATATGCCGATTCTTTGACAGGCAACTGCCAAATACGGAAGCACTGTTCATCAGGGCTGACTAATCAACTACAGCACAATCACGCCTACTACACAGTATTCATACAACTCAAATGCTATTGCTAATCACAAACTCATAAATATAAACACTCTAGAACTAAAAATTATCACTACTTAGACAGAATAAAAATCGACATACGAACTCCACACTTTAAAACTTGCCAAGATACCACGTGATGATGTCATGATTAGACTTTGTCACTTGGCCATTCAGCTGCGCAGACCGCCGTGACCTATGTGCATCAAAGATCTCAGGCAACGAATACTTGACAGGGGCCTTCCGGGCACGGCCGCTCCGGCGGATAACTTGCTTCCGTCTTCGAGACGAACGGCCATTTTTGGCACGCAGGGCATGACCGGTGGAGCAGCGAGGGGGTGTTGTTTTTGAGAGCGAAGCACCGGACGTCGACGGCAACGGGCGACGGGCGAGCACCAAGGAATTTCACACCGTCATTGTTAGAAGAAGCATCATCAGAATCAAAAGGGAACGGTGACGGGCTACGTGAGACCAGCGGGATCAATGGCGACATGGGCGCAAAGTCATATTCAATATCCGTCTCCCCCTCAGCATCCACTTCTGACGACACTGACATTTCTCTCTTGTTCCTATTCCCAAACAGGGCTACCACCGGCACTTCAGTGACGTCATAGTCGCCACCAGCCAGCTCAGGGAAGGCCAGCGATCAGTCGATCGGCTGCAAAAGTCACAGAATCAACAGTCACAGAGTCATCAAAGTGCGGGGGGGAGGGGGCACGAGCGCTGAGGGGATGATGAGGGACCAGGTCGCGGGCGAAGAGTTCAGATTGGACGAGGTACCAGGAAAAGGGTGGGAAGGTAGGGTCATTGTCGAAGGGGATGTCGGGGTGGGCGTAGGGATTCCAGATTAGGGGGAACTTGGCCAGGGACACCCGGGAGATCAGCCGTCAGACCGCTTAAGTCGATTAAACGGAGTAACAAAGTTAGTAATTTGTAAGGGTCAACAGGGAATAGATGGGCAGACGGCGAGGCTCACCGAATTCAAAACCATTGGTCGTTGGGTAAGCCGCTTCCAACCTTTCTAGGCTTGCATCCTAGAAAGCCGGGTTGGTCGGAGGGTTTACGAAGTTGTCAGAGTTCATGGTTGGGGGCAGAGGAAAAGTATCTGGGTTTCTTTAATGGGGGTGGTTTTTTTGTTAGTGGTACTTGTGGCCATGACGTTCTTTGTACGAAGCAGGGCGAGGTCCCCGGAGGTGGCACAGCCTGGAACTCGGCAATTTTTCAGTGTCTTCGAGAACTTGAATAAAGGCTACATTGAGAGACAGACCTTTTTGTGGTCTTAAAATAATAAAAACAATATTTCTTCTCCAAAAAGACCTTTGTCCCTGGCAGACAATGCCCATTGATACCCCATACCCTCAAATAAATTAACCCTAACCCTAATATTTATACAAACTCCTGCCACCGCAACATCGTCAAAGAAGCTCGGTGAAATACAAAAGATCCGCCTCCCCACAGTATTTTCTCTTCAGTCAAGTTCACCTCCTTTGTCCACACTCCCTCCCCCTCCTTGCCCCCGAATCGAATAACCGTCACCTCCCCACTCACAACCCCATCTAATTCTACCTCAACATCCTCATCCTCCTTAATATTAACAACCGCCAACGTCACCACCCCTCCCTTCCTCGCCGCTGACACATCCAACCACGCCGCTTCCTTCACCCCTTGCAGCCACCCCGGCGCTGTCCCCCCCTCATACACCCCGCACCTCACCGCCACCGCTACCGACTCCCCCCTCATCCACCGGCTAAACAACAATAACGGCCACCACGTTGTCTGTTTCGTGATGCCGTGGCTATCGGTCATCAGTGGGGAGATGACGTTGACGCTTTGTGCAATGTTGGCCATGCCGAGGTGGGCAGATTGCCGGACGAAGACGTTGAGCCAGACGGCAACGGCAAGAGCGTCGGAAAGCGTGTAGGATTCCTCGGCACCTGAGGATCCGGGGGCCCGCACGGGGTCCCAAACGTTCCATTCATCGAAGCAGATGGTCGGCTTCGGGACCGATGAGGGCACATTGTTGGTGATATAGGCGAGGTCAATCAGGGCCGCGGTGACCTCGATGGTCCGCTCGGCGGCGAGGGGGCCCGTGACGTTCTCGAGGTGATGAGGCGACGCCGTGTACAGGTGGATTGAGTGCATATCGATGAGTCCTTTAGTAGTATCGCCGCCCAAGGCATGTCCTTCCCACCGCATGCACCGCTGCAGCACGTACCGATCCCAATCACTGATGCCCGTCTCTCCGCAGAGAATCAGCGTGATACTCGGATCTGCCAGCTTCAGTGCCTTGCCCCATTGCCACGCCTTCTCGGCGTATGCTTCCTTGGTCATCTGCCCCACCTGCCATGGCCCCCACATTTCGTTTCCGAGAGCCCAATACTTGACGCGCCAGGGCTCCGGGAACCCATGGGCGCGCCGGAGGTTGGCGTAGTAGGTGTCACCGGTGCCGTTGCAGTATTCAAGCCAGGCGAGGGCGGAAGCAAGGGTGCCGGTGCCGAAGTTGAGAGCGAGGTAGGGCTGGGTGCCGAGGGCGCGGCACCAGAGCATGAATTCGTTGGTGCCAAAGGTGTTGGGTTCGGTGGTCAACCAGGCGAGGTCGTAGCTAGGCCGAGGATACATTAGCCAGAGGGGGGGGAGGGGGACTAGAAAAAAAAAGAAAAAGAAAAGAAAAAGAAACTTACCGCTTCGGCCGCTGTTCCACGGGGCCAACTCCATCTTCCCAATTGTATGTCGCCACAAAGTTGCCCCCCGGATACCGCACTACGGGGATATCCAGCTCCTTTAAAGCCTCAAGGACATCGAGGCGGAACCCCTGGGCGTCCGAGAGGGGATTCCCCGGGTCGAAAATGCCACCGTAGATGCAGCGGCCCATATGCTCGGTGAAGCCGCTGTAGATTTCATTGCGGATGGGGGCCACAGGGGCGTCAGGGTGGATGGTGATTTTGGGGCGGGCGGAGGAGGTTGGGGGGATCTTGGAGAGGGTGACGGACATGGTGAGATGTGTAGAGGTTTGGTGTTGTGCTTGAGTGGAGTGAGTTGTCTGTGGATGAGGCTGTTTCCTCTTCTTATAGTATGCTTGGCGGTCCGTCGCCCAAAAATTGGAGAAACACAAGCACTGGTACGCTTTACTTTCGGACACACACACACACACCGAGCCATCCGTGTTGTATGATTGGTGCGCCTATAGATTAGGGTTAGGGCGGCGGATAACTCATAGGGAGTTGCTCCAAGTTATGAGGGACAACGTGGGGAATGAAAAATCCGGGGAAATCTGGTAAGTGCGGGGGAGAAGAGAATACGACCACATAAACATGGATTGAGGCTAAATATGTCATATTATGACAATGGCTTGGGTGAGCGTCGGGTACAGAGAAGCTATAAGACATAAACACGAAAATGATGCAAGAGAAGATTAAGAGAGAACTACCGAGTATAAAGACCTAATAATGACTACCCCCATTCTCCGCCTCGTCCATTACCGGCCTCCTCCCGCACACTTCAAAAAAAAACCTCCAACAATGACACTCCCCCCAAAGTGGTACCAAGTAAGTCAATGCAAACCCTAACCCTTAACACTGATTCCCACTGACACTAATACTGACCCTCCTCCCTCACTCTTCCTAGTTCCTTGTCTCCGTCTTCGCCTCCCTCGGCTCCCTCCTCTACGGCTACGACCTCGGCGTCATCGCTGAAGCCATCGCCTCTCCCTCTTTCATTACCCTCTTCCACCCCACCACTGCCGAAACTGGCGCCATCGTCTCCGTCTTCACTGGCGGCGCCTTTATTGGGGCCTTTTTCGCGGGGTATACTGCGGATTTATTTGGACGCAAGCGGACTATTCTGCTTGGGGCTTTGGTCTTTTGTCTCGGTGGTGCCCTGCAGACGGCGGCTAAGAACATCCATTATTTGTATGCGGGCAGGGCAATTGCGGGGTTGGGCGTGGGGTTCCTGACGATGATTGTCCCACTGTATCAGGCGGAGCTATGCCATCCGAGTATCCGCGGGCGTGTGACCGCCCTCCAGCAATTTATGCTTGGTATTGGAGCACTCGCCGCCAGCTGGATATCCTACGGGACCTACATTGGCTTCCCAGATACCTCCGCCAACCAATGGCGCGTCTCCCTCGGGCTCCAGATTGCCCCCGCGGGTATCCTCGCCCTACTAATCCTCCTCTTCCCCGAGTCACCTCGCTGGCTGATTACCCAGGGCCGCTCCGACGACGGGCTGCACACACTCGCCCGCCTGCACGCTCGCGGCGACACCCGCGACCCCTTCGTCCTCGCCGAATTCGCCCAAATCACCTCAAGCATCACCCTCGAACGTGAGCAAGCCGCCCGCTCCTACCGCGACCTCTTCACTGACCAGTCATCCTTCCGCCGGCTTTTCCTCGCTTGTGCCATCCAGGCCTCGGTGCAGATGACTGGTGTCTCGGCGATCCAATACTACTCCGTAGCTATCTACGGTAAAATCGGCATCCGCGGCGACGAGACGTTGAGATATCAGGCCATCTCAAGTGTCATTGCCCTCGTGGGTCAGTTCCTGTGCCTCCTCTTCATCGACAAGACGGGCCGACGCACCCCGTTGATCGCCGGGAACCTTGGCAACTGTGTAACTTTTATCATCGCCACCGTCCTCTTGGCAAAATTTCCCCCGGGCTCCGCCGCGTCCTCCGGCGGCGCCGCCTGGGCCTTCATCGCCATGACTTGGCTCTTCAACTTCTCCTTCTCCGCCACCTGCGGCCCCCTCAGCTGGATTATCCCTGCGGAAATCTTCGACACTCGCACGCGCGCTAAGGGCGTCTCCATCGCCGCCATGATCTCCTTTGGCTTCAATACCATGATCGGCCAGACGACCAGCGTTGCTCTCGACGATGAATCCGGCATCGGCTGGCGCTGGTATATCCTATTTATCGTGTGTAACTTTACGAATGCCGTCTTCTTTTGGGCCGTGTTGCCGGAGACAAAGGGTCGGCCGTTGGAAGAGATGCGGTGGCTGTTTACTGAAGCGCCGTGGTTTGTGCCCGGGTGGGAGGGAAAGAAGAAGAGGGGCGGGGACTTGGAGCGGCGGGTGCAGGAGAAGACGGAGGCGATGGCAGAGATAGAGCATCGAGATTAGGGTTTGGTGTCACATTGTTAGGGTTGAAAACGTTGTACAACAATGATTTTAATATAACAGACAATTCTTGAACTATAAAGCATAAACACTCTTCCTCTACATCTAGACCCCCCGCCTGGCATACCGCTCCCCCTCCATCATCGAATCACAGTTAATCCCTACCATCGCCTCCCCCAACCCCTTCGACACCTCTGCCAACACCTTAGCGTCCCGAAAGTGCGTCACTGCCTGCACAATTGCCCGCGCCCTCTTGGCCGGATTCCCCGACTTGAAGATCCCTGACCCCACAAACACCCCGTCACACCCTAACTGCATCATCATCGCCGCATCCGCCGGCGTTGCCACGCCCCCCGCCGCAAAATTGACCACCGGCAGCCGCCCCAGCTCCGCCGTCTGCCGCAGCAGATCCGCGTCAACGCCCAGCTCCCGCGCCAGCGCGCGCACCCCGAGGAGGCCCTCGGCCTGTAGGACGGCCTTAGCGCGGGCAATGTCCTTGTTGAGCGTCTTGACGTGCGTAACAGCCTCGACGACGTCGCCGGTGCCGGCCTCCCCCTTTGTCCGGATCATCGCGGCACCCTCCTTGATGCGCCGCAGCGCCTCGCCCAGATCCCGGCACCCGCAGACAAAAGGTACCTTAAAGTCGTTCTTCTCAATGTGCGCCTCGCGGTCGGCCATGGTCAGCACCTCGCTCTCATCAATGTAGTCGACGCCCAGCGCTTCGAGAATCTGACACTCGACGAAGTGGCCGATGCGCGCCTTGGCCATGACCGGAATCGTCACGGCGGCCTGGATCTCCTGGATCATAGCTGGGTCTGACATCCGGGCGACGCCGCCATCGCGGCGGATGTCGGCGGGAACACGCTCGAGGGCCATGACGGCACAGGCGCCGGCTTCTTCAGCGATGCGGGCTTGCGAGGGGTTGGTGACGTCCATTATGACGCCGCCTTTGAGCATTTGGGCGAGGCCGGCCTTGACGGTGAAGTCGGGGGCGAGGTTGGTGGTGGGGACAGACGGGAGGGTGGACATTTTGGGTGGGACAGTTGGCTGATAGTAGAAGAGGTCTGGTTGATAAGGAATCTGTGTATCAGACGATCTCGAGATTGAGCAGATTATGAAATTGTTGACCACAAGAAAAAAAAAACGTATACTTTCATCCAGAAACACATTTTTATGTTTCCTCATCACACTTACCTTTTATACCCGTCATAAACCTTACTAAACCCTTTCTTTCTTTTTCTTGCCTTCCTTGCCTGCACCACCATCTGACTCATTCCTCGATCTCCTATGCCGCCCTCGCCGCCCCGCCTACCATCGGCCATCCACGGCACCAAACCAAAGCTTGTCAACGACGCCTTGTGATTCCCGCATCCGGCTGTCGCCCTGTCTAATTAGTGGGTTAGCTGTTGGACGGAGGCTGCACTAAGTTGGGGAAAAGTGGGGCGCGGGGTATCGGCGATGGATTTGATTGGTCGGGGCGGGTGGCGACGATGATTCAACTGCTATTTTCGACAGGATAACGATGACGATGACGATGACAATGACAATGGCAATGGCAATGGTTGAAGTTGACACTGTTTGTGAGCCTCAAGAAGGACTTAGTAGTGAAGAAAGACTGTAGATTGTTGCCACGGGCATTCACCATTTTGTGGCCGGGAAATCATCACCACCATAAATTCAAGGTCGGAATAACTTCTACCCCTTCATCTAGCCGCGGAAACAACCGGACCGGTGTCGGCGGATCAGTAGCGTCAAATTATTTCATGACATCAAAGCATAGAAAGCGTAGTCGGCAGCAGTGACGAATGGGGAAACTCCGATGGTAGAAGCAACAAGTCGTAGAAGGGAAGGTCGTGATTCGAATGACTCGTTATGCGTCGATAGAAGAAAAGGGAGCGATGTCTCGTTGCTGAAGTTGACATAGCTATAGGCCAGGTCCCAATAACAAACATCACCAACAACAACAACAACAACAACAACAACAACAACAACAACAAATGGCCACCATCACCATCGGCGTCCTCGCCCTCCAGGGAGGCTTCTCTGAACACATCAACCTTCTCCACGCCGCCGCCCCCCACATCCCCACCGTCACCTTTTCCATTACTGAAGTGCGCACGCCCGCACAACTCGCCTCATGTTCCGCCCTCATCATCCCCGGTGGCGAAAGCACCACCATTGCCAATGTTGCCGAGAAATCAGGCCTCCTGGAGCCTCTTCGGGCCTTTGTCCGGTAGGTCTTTTTTTTTTTTGTCATCATCATCATTAATCATCATCATTGTCAACCGATAGGCCGAAAAAGAAATTAACGACAACGCAGTGAAAAACCAGTCTGGGGAACCTGCGCCGGTCTAATTCTCCTCTCCTCCACCGCCACCGGCGCCAAACACCATGGCCAACCCCTCCTCAGCGCCCTCGCCATCTCTACCCACCGCAACTACTTCGGCCGCCAACTTGCTAGCTTTGTCGCTCCGCTGACTCTCCCGTTTCTCCCGTGGGAACCTTCCCGGCCCATCGACGCCGTGTTCATCCGGGCGCCCGTAGTGTGCGAGGTGCTAAGGGGTAGCCGGGTGGAGGTGCTGGCGAGATTGGAGAAAGGGGGAGAGATTGTCGCAGTGAGGGAAGGGGAGGTTGTCGGGATGAGTTTTCATCCGGAGTTGACGGAGGATTGGAGGGTGCATGGGTGGTGGTTGGGAGAGGTGGTGAAGAGTTTGGGAGGAAGTAGGGAGAGAAGGGGAGAGGTGAGAGTTAGTGATGGGCGGGAATTGCCGGTGGAGGTTGTTTAGGACATTTCTGTTTTCAGTTGTCAGCCGTAGCACAATATAAATATCAAAATAAATTACAATGAAAAGACAAACGAGACTCGGAGGAAATGTGTGTGAAAGAGATTGAATTGAGAAAAATGCAATTTCGTCGAGAAATCACTGAATCATTGGCTTTCCTGTCCGGCATTTCATTTGCCGGACAGGTAATAGTGAGAATCTGCCTTTTTTGGGCAATTCTTTGCCGGAGGATTCAGTTTGTTTTGCCTGTAAAGTGGGGCGGCAATCATGGCCAAGCTCTGTCAATGCCGGGTTATATAATTAGGGTTATTTGAGTCAACAGGAGCAGTTCATCAATCAATCAGTCGGTACTACGGTGTCATTTCGTCTATCTCATTTTAGATTTCTACCTAGCAGCATTTCATTTTTTGTATCTTTGTTGCAGACTATTCTTCTTCAACTTTTTTTTTATCCCTCACAAAACTACTATCTATATCTATCTTCTTCACAACCTCAAAATGACCTCTCCTCCCGAAGCCGCCCCTAGAGGCCCCCCCACCCTCCCCCCTTCCGATGACGCCCTCAAAACCCGCATCCTCACCCACATGAACGCCGACCACCACCGCTCTCTCGTCTACTACCTCCGCGCCTTCCTCCATATCCCCCTCTCCGTCTCCCACACCGCTACCCTCGTCGACGTCTCCCTCACCCAACTAACCCTCACGACAACCACTAATAAATTCACTATTACCACGCACACGCACACCCTCACCCTGGATCCCCCGCTCACCAGTCTCTCTGAGATGCGTGCCCGCCTCGTCGCTCTAGACAAAGAAGCCCGCAAAATCCTCAACATCGACGAAATCCAAATAACCTCCTACCGCGCCCCCCGCGGCCTCGACGGTTTCGTTGGCCTCCTCGTCTTCCTCTATCTCCTCCAATACACATTTCTCTCTGTCACCATCGCGCACCCCTCAGGGCCCATCTACCGGCTCTGGGACACGATGGTCCCGGGGGGATTTGGGAATTTTGAACTGTTTGTGCGGTGGGCATTTTGGCCGATAGTCGTCTGTCATTTGGTGGAGGGGTGGTGGTTTGAGAGGACGCGGTTGGCGAGGTTTGGGGTGGAGAGGGGAGATGGGGTTTGGTGGAGGTGGATGGTAAGTATTTTGTTTGAAGGGTTTCCGGCGTTTAGGAGGTGGGATGGAATGGTGGAGGAGAAGCGGCAAGAGCGGGAAGCGAAGAGGCATTAGGGGGGGGAGGGGGGGGGGAAGAAAGAAAAAGAGTTTTTGGGGGGGGATTTTATGATGTGGGTATTTGGCGGTAGAGGCTGTATTGCAAGGAATACGTTTGGAATTAGTGTAATAATTAGTGTATAATAAAGTGGTGTTGGTCTTGTCAAAGCATCACCGCGTCATAAACCCTAATACCACCCCATCATCGTCATTGTTAGGGTCACCCAATAATCCCCTCGCAACGCCTGCCCCTCTCCCACCCCAAACCAATGTATCGGGCTGTCGCTCCTCCTGCAATATCACCCACCCATAAACCAATTAATCCCGTTTTCGCACATTAGCAAATGGTTCCCCAACCCCGCGCATGGCAACGGCAACACTGGGTGGGATTTGTGAGGTCATTGAGAAGGTCCTTGTCGATGACGTCGTGAGTTGTCTGTGCTTTTTTTTTTTTTTTTTTTTTTTTTTGGGGGGGGGGGGGGTAGTTTCTTTGTTTCTTTATTAATATACTTTTATATTTTGGTTCGATTTACATTGATGAGGTAGGAAACGATTTGCGATGATTTCATGCGGTATGACATGGTGGTATCGATCGTCTTTTTGTGTCATCAGTCTATAGGGCAGATACAGAGGAATACGAGGTTCGAGGTTTGTTGGCCGGGCTGGGCCGGGCTGGACCGGGCTAAGCCGAGCCGAGCCGTCGTGACTGTGATTGTGATTGTGGTTTATTGGCTGATGTCACAGGCTCCTAAATAGCCAATTTATCTTTTGATGTGAATAAAAAAAAATACATGCAAAAAGGAAAGAAAGAGTCGATTGATATGTGGTGGCACGGGGTAAATAGTTCTTCTCTGCCGAAGTCTATCCCCCATAATATCAGCCCTCTCCCCCACCAAACACGCCTTAGCGTATTTCGAGAAATAAACCGCCCGTACGTACGTCCGCCCGTCCGCCCGCCTTCCCGCCTTCCCGCCTTCCCGCCTTCCCCCCCTTGCCTTCCCTGGGAGTGCATCCATCACACATAGCAACTCAAGTGTGTATTTCCTTTGATGCTCTTAGTAGCTCCCGAGTACCTAGTTCTTCTAGGCTATATGTACACAATCAAACTCTGCTTCAATCTCAACCAAGCCGCCATCCACCAGATCATGGCCGTCCTTAAACTAGGAAATCGACCTCTACCCTGTATATAGACATTTGGGGCGAGTCTACTGGTACCGAAGAATGTGAACATGATATCACTGTGAATGGCGAGGTATCAGTTGGTAGTTGATCTAGTAGATAAAAAGACAAAGCTTGTATTGGATGTGTTCATTATGCTCTTGCCATCTCCGTCATGTGTATTGATTAGGTATTTCCTGAAACGGCAATACACGATTATCCCGCCACAATTCTTGTCACATCATCTCCTTTTTTTCTCTCTTTTTTCACTTCCTTCCTCTTTAATCTTTGAAAATAAAAATTCATCAATTTTGTGTGACGTCCATAAACTCGACGTCTGCATTAACCCATCAACCCACTATCACGAACAACATGACCTGAACCGCCTATCAGCCTTTGCATTTACTCTCGCCACTAAAAAAAAAAATAGCAAATACCCCCCCCACCCCTGTTTCTTCTAGTGTCTTTGCAGATCGCTGTTCTTTTCTAGTGCTCCATCACAGCATATATAAACGAGGCGATCTGCTGTCAAGGAATCAAGTGTTTTTTTTCTGTTTCTTTTCTTCCCTTACCTTGATCCTCCAAGCTTTCACCTCTCTATCTCTATCTCGTCCTTCGTTTCTACACAAAAAGAACCTCACTTATTTTACTTTCGAAATACACTAACCTCCCAAACTCTAACCTAACCAACCACCACCACCATGCACGCCTTCTCCCTCCCTCTCATCCTCCCCCTCCTCCCCATCGCTACTGCCCAATCCCAAAACTACTTCCTCCGCTTCCTCGGCGGCAACAACATCACCAATGGCGCCCTCCTCCATCGCAACTGGACCACCCCCGACATCTCCCCCGTTGCCGTGCCCCCCCCCTACAACCCTGCCGACCACTACTACCGCTTCGACCCCACACCCCCCCTCGACAATTCATCTACCATTAGCGAAACCGCCGGCAGCCCCTTAATGACTGAAGGCAAACTCCTCGTCATCCCCACCCAACCCCATCCCGGCCCTCTCAGTACTTGGCTAACCCTCTCCTACGCCACCAACGTCCCCTCCGCCCTCCGCATGTCTGTCTCCTCCTACCCCGAAAGTAACTCGATGGTCTACGACCACTGGACAGCGGTCGCCGACGGGAAAGGAAAGGCTCTGCTCCGGTACGCCGACTCGACGGATGCCCATCGGTGGGTGGCAGTGAAGATGAATACGACGGAGGGGTTCATGGCGTGGGCACCGTGGTGGGTGGCTCCGACGGAGGAGAATTGGGAGGTGCTGGGAGCGTGGGAGTTTGTGTTGGTGGATATTGAGTTGGTGGAGGCGACAGGGAGTGTGAATTCTTCGGCACCGGGGGGGACTAATTGAAGAGTTGGCCAAAGGGTGGATGGATAGATTGATGGATTGGATTGGTTAAGAAGGAATACGCAAATGTACATGTCCATACATAGCAGACGCATCTGAGGTGATAATCTCGTGCTGATATTGGCTTGTTTGATATTGTAGATACTCGATATAACACCTGGACGATGAATGTTGTGGCTTGTTCCACGGTGCCTATAATAATGAAGAAATGACCTCAAATCTGAATAAATACGAACGAACAAAATCATTCATTCATGAAACCAACCAATCATTGTTATGGTTTTTTCCCCTTTTGTCGCCAACCATCGTGATTTCCGCAGTCTCCTCAAGAAACAAGAAACTCTGTGTAACACGCCATCGCATCGTTGCCAAGTCACATCAGGACATAACAGAACAAAATTAATTTAACAATCGAAAATCGAAATAAAATCTTTCTCTATCCAAAAGAACTCGATAAAATATCTCACAAAAAAAAAAAAAAAAAAACAGAAAAAAGAAAAATAAACCAACCTAAAATCCCTCAAGATATCAATGAAAAAAAAAACAAAGGAAATAAAGAAAAAGAAAACAACCCTCCGTTTGGCCCAATCCTGCTAAAAACAAAAGAAATAAACACAAAAAAATAAAAAAGAGAAATCCAAATAAATGAGACTCAATGTGCCCATCAATCGCCCCCCGGCTCTTTCCATCTCCGCACCAACCGGCGCCCCTTCCCACCAACACTCACCCCCCTTCTTACCATCCCCCCAGTCGCCCTAGACACCCGTGAAAAAAAGTTACTCTATTCCTCATCCACGGCACCCATACGACCAGGCCCTGAAATCACAGTCGCCTTTTTGCCACCCCCACCAATCTTCAGCAGGCTCAGTCTTTTCCGCATGCTCCCAATCTTGGCAACACCCACCCCCTGCATATCTTCCGACGGCTGCCCGTCCGACGTCATCCAGTCACTGCCCTCGTCTGGCGCCGTGTTTGATCGTTGTGGCCCCAAGTCATGACTTTCGTTCCTATTGCTCGTGATGCTGACTGAGTGGGCATGACCACTACCACTAGAATTGGTATGTGAGTGGCCATGACCATGCAACGAACTGTTCAGCGAGAAATCACCAGCCCCATGGAAAAATGACTTCCGTTGCTTCTTGCCAATTGATGCCGGAGATTTGGGCGATACGGGACTGAATATGACAGGGTTACCGTTGAGACTATTGGCCAAACTACCGCTTCTAGCATGTCCGTTGGCAAACACCCGTCCATTCGGCGTACGGTGGCCATTCGGTGTACTCCGCCCATTAGTAGTACCCGCCCGTCCATTCGGCGTTCCACTCCGTATCCTCTCCAGCGTCTGCGCCAAAGCTCCATTTGCCGGCATTGGTGGCGCCCCATTAGGCGACGTAGGCACCGTAGGATCCGGCGTCTTACGACGGCCTGAAAAGAAACTCAACCGAGCTCCCTTGCCAACGTGCACTGATACCGGACGGACAACAGCCGTAACTTCCGACACTCCTTCCATCGTAGCTGAGTTGGGGTGCAGCCCGCCGTTGTGCGAGTCTGATGTGGGCGAGGAACGTTGCCAAGTAGGCGACAAAAGCAGTGAACCCCCATCGCGCATTGGCACAGGCTGCGGGGCAAACATTTCGATCTCGGGTGCATATGTGGACTCGAAATCTAAACCCATCTTGTTAGTATATTGTGTGACATAGAACAAAAAGAAAAAAGAAAAGAAAAAAGAAAAGAAAAAAGAAAAGAAAAAAAAAAAAAAAAACTTACGCTTTTGGAGATCTTCGGCATGTTTCGACAGAGCCTCATTCGAGCTGCGAGCAAATGTAGACAGACATTTGCGAAGCATAATGGCATGGTCAACAAGCGACATCTTAATCGCCCTCTCATGGGGCATCAAGACAATCTCATGCTCGTCACTCTCACCATCATTGTCCTTTTCCATATCCCCATCTTCATCCTCATTCTCTGACTCACTATCTACCGACGCAGTAGGCAGCAACGACCGGTAGCACGAAACACTCTGCTCCGTACCAGTTACCGATGCAGTTACTGTCTCCAAAATAAGCTTCACCGCCGGATCATCTGCCGGTGTCGCCGGATCCGAGATACGCTTTTCCAACGCAACTAGCTCTGCCGTCTTCCGCACAATGCGTTCCAGACCAGCCTGTGGCGCAGGAATCTTCATGTCATCAATGTGGATAATCTCACTGCGCCGGAGAATAGTGGGGAATGGTTCCGCAGTGGTATAAATGACCTTGTGCACATAGTGACCCAAGACAGGGCCATTAGCAGACCGCTTGAGCGTCACCGAGAACATTACAGGGTTGGAGCACGTCAAATAGTCGCGGACAACCGACGCAACTCGGGCCCGCTGGAACACTAGATGCTTGGGATCACGATGTGGCGTCACTGCAGAAACCAAGAGATATTGACCCTCGGCCTCATCATAGTCGCCCGAAGTAACAATTTGAGCACTGGGGAATTGCTCTTGCATCCGATCTGTAAACACAGATGCCCGCTCAGAGGCAGACCCTTCGTAAATGTATTCCTTGTCTCTGACATTCTGCGGGAACCCGAGACCCTTGAAGACAACCCGGAAGTACTTAGGAATAATCTTGTCGCTCTTGTTGATAGTTTCGTAGATCTTGGCAATGGCTCGTTGTGTCCGGGCCAGCTTGGCATAGTCAAAGACGCTCTCCTCATACTGTTCCTGTAAATCCTTGTACGCAGCCAGAGCAGAACTCCACGCCTCGCCATCTTCAAAGTATTTAATCATGTCAAAGTAGATCCGTTCCTTGCGTTCAAAGTGTGTCTGCACGGGGAAATCAGGCTCATCGAGCTTGGCAACCTGTCGAGTAGGGTCCCAATCGTAGAGATCAGCGTGCAGACGCAGAGCCAGACCCGCTTCAGTAAAGTTGCGAGCCTCAGCCTGGAGATTAGCAAGCTGGTGAACATACCGCACAAAGATCTCCTCCTTGTGCATGTCGCGCAGGAATTCCATGAGACGCAGACGTTTGATGAGATTTGAAGCCTCTGAGGTATCTTCAGAGCTGTGAACAGCAATCAAAAGGTCGAGGAACTCGTCAGTGTTGACCATAAGTTCTCGAGTAGCGGCATAAACACCCTCCTCATCATCGCCCTCCGCCTTAGCCAGAGGCTCGAAGCGATCAAGCAACTCAAAGATAAACCGTTTGTAAATGACGCTGTCACCAACAGGCTTATCCTTGAAGAACTTGTCCAGGCAATCAATGATTTCCGTCTGAATGACCGACAGATCCTCACTCAAAGTCCATTCGCTCACAATCATAGTCTGCAAAATCTCAACAGCAGTCATCCGCAAGCCTTGGTGTACACTAAGACAGAGCTCCACAATCGGACTAACAAGCGTCGGTACATACTGCACCTGGTAACCACCCATCTTATCAAGGTCATAACGCTGCTTCTCCTCGACGCTGGCTTCCCAGCCAATGGCTTCCCAGGTATGTTTGAGCAGAGCTGCCCCATGCTCACGGACGTCACCAGCAATCTTCCAAACGGCCCGACGCTTCTGTTCAGGGAAGGTTTCCAGGGCCAGACAAGGACTGCCAACGAGCTTGAGAAGCGTAGCAAAGAACAGCTTCCAGAGCTCTGTGTTAAAGTCCTCAGCCTCATCCGGATCAGGCAGGAATTGCTCCAGCAGAATATTGCTAACGTACTGCAAAGACTTCATGATGGCCTTGTGGTGGAAGATGTAAACAGAGAGCCAGTTGGACGGGAAGGCCTCGCCGCTTAGTATACTCATGTGCACACGTAACGTGTTCTCCAAGATGACAATCAGCTCGCAATCCGCAATCTCGAGTTGCATGCCAGCCGGAGAGCCAGACAGTGCAGCCAAAATGGCGGAAAGCTCCATCAAAGCCTCCTCAAACGCAATAGGCTTATCAAGCGGTCTTGAATGGAACGGATAAGACGAAGGGAAAAGGAGAGAAAGAGAAGACTTCTGCGGAGCTGGCATCCCCTGAATAATCAGATACGAGTCCAAGATATTGGGAATATGGTCTGGAATCTCGTTGTTCAAATGCTCAATTTGACTAGCCAATACCGAGCAACACAGCCGGACCTGATCCCTCCACAAAGGACTCGGGTCTTCAGTGTGCCCCCAATGAGGTGCGATCCAGCGCACCGTGTTAGCGCACAGAACCGACTTTTGCTCTGGGCTATCAAAAATCTCAAGCTTAGCGTAATTTAGAATGAGCACCAGTTTGTACAGGACAAGCTTACCCTTGACTTGGGCACACGAATCCATAAAATCAATGGCTATGTGTTGGATCTCCTCGGTTTTCAAAAGACCCGTTAGCTCCGGGAGCCAAGTGTGAAAGTGCTGCACAGCCAGTGTCTGCGAGCCGACAAGGACAGGCTGAGTATTCTTCATCAGATTATCCAAAGCCTTGAAAATAGTCCGCAATTGACGGGTAAAAGATGGCGAGTTGGTGTTGATACCTAAATGGGCCTCCTTAAGCCGCTGTTGACCACGTGCATGAGTGATAAACTTGAGGATATGTCGGACAACCTTGAACGTTGAGCGCAGCTTCCTAGCCGTCTCTGGGTCACTAGGGTTCTCCAACAAGCGGGTAAAAGAACGAACAAGGCAAGGAGTGGCAAAGGGGTAGTTGAATCGAGTTTCGGCATACTGGTCGACTAAAGGACCTAGATTAAAACGACGATCATGTACAATGCCCAAGACTCTAACCAAGGCTGTAAAGACAAGATCTTCATATTCATCGTTACCATTAAACTCAAGCAGGATCCCAAACAAGGCGTCAAGAACATCGTTAAGAAGCTTGACGACTTCAATCTCGGGAACAAAGACAAGCTGCTTAAGAAGACCGGGAATTTCTTCTTGGGGCGTCTCTTTCCATTTCACCAGACTAAGAACGATACGGTCTTGAGAATATTTAGTACTGCAGAGGTATGTGTACAGCCTGATCATGGCTAGTGGCCCGGTAACATCCGCTTGGTCATCTTTACCCTGAGCACTCCACGGCAAAGAAAGATATCCCCCTTTCCCGATAGGCCCCGGCAAAGGCGTAGCAGTATGCTCATCCACTTTATACAACAAACAAGGATGCGGCCCATCCTGACGGAAAGCATTATCGTCCCACAAGGGCATATACGCAACGGCAAACGGTGGGTTCGGGGTATCAGCAATGAAGACCACAACATGTGCTTTGGGGACATCCCCTGCAGGAACCGACAAACGAACTGTTTGTCTCCAACGCTCCCCACGCTCGACAGCACACGACTTCCAGGTTGACAAGCCCTCGCTGTTGGAGGACGGGAAGATACAGTTCTCGATGCGACCGCCCATTTGTCTCCGGACCTCAAGGGTAACTTGCAGATTTGACCCTTGCACACTACCGGACAAGGTGGCGGGGTTGCCGCCAAATCTGGAAAGTAACGCTTGTCTAGAGAGAGCGGCCTCATCAAGAGTCAAGTAGATGTCAGAGCGAGCCTTTGTTGGAGCTCCAGAGAACCCCATCTTGTTGGTCTGAATAATATTGGACAACATAGTAGGAGTGGCCTTGATGAGGGCATCAGCATCCGGATGGCTGAAACCACGGAGAGATACCTGAACCCGCTCGCCACGACGACCACGTTCATAGTGACCGGACGGACTATCCAGCATCTCTTTCAACACAGGGTCGAATTCGGCCTTTTCCTGTTTTTCTTGGTGTCCCGGTGAAGGAGACCAGATGCTAATCATTTTCTCGGCTTCAGAATCATCCTTGCTCTGTATAATGTTATTCAATTTCAGAATACCCAATCCAACCGTTCTCTCCACCATCGTCGTCATAATAGCCATAGAATTGAAAGCCTCCCGGCCACTCTCTAATGAACTTGGCGACTTGGAACCAGCCGTACTAGGAGGCTGCGAACTACCATCACGAGTGGTACTGCCAGTGCACGAATCATTTCCAGTAGTCGGTGGTCTTGGCATTTCAGGTTGTTCGTTTAACGAGTCGAGCTTCGGCGCCGCAGCGCTACGTGATCGTGATTTGCTGCCCCACATGAGACTTCGTCGTACACTTTGCTTCCCAGAAGTTGAAAGAGGTTTTGTCAGATCGCGGAAGGAGGATCCCTGTGTAACTGAACCGGACCGGGACCCAGGCTTGGTGTTGGTAATCATGGTCTGGTTAGACCGGACTTTAACTACGAGATATAGATCGGTAGCTGCAGAAGCAACTTCACCAATGTCTTGGGTCGAGAGGTCGGTAAATAGAGTGCGCATTTCTGACATTCCATCCATGAGCCCTCCAGGTGGCACCGTCACTGAGAAGCATTCCGATACTTGAGACGCACCACCACCCGATGTCCGCGACACTAAAAAGAGCTCCAGCGTAGTCTCGTCATTGGAAGCACCAGCAAAACCTTGAACATTAACAAAAACATGATGGAGTGTATTGTTTTCAGTAATAGGTTTAGGTGGCTCGTCTAACAAGCTCATGACAGCCTGCAGGTTAGTTATTTGCACAACAGAGTCATCACCCGTAAGAATACGACCCCGCTGCTCCGGGTCACGAACAATGACATCACTACCACAGAGCTTGTTGACCTTGACCAAATCCCAGACCGTCTTCTCTCGCAAGTCATCGTATTCGCTAGCTGTTAAGACATTGTGAAGGAACTGCTGGCGACTCTGGCTGAGGGTGTTCACCAGGGTGTTGAGTTTGTCAAGTTTTGGGTATTCCCTTGAAAGCAACAGTTCGTGCAAGTTTGTAGCATGCCATTCACGCAGACATGAAGCTATTTCGTCGATCAAGGGTTCATCAGTAGAAGTTGGGGTCTCATCGCCCACCTTGAGTAATGGCACTGGCGCAGCGGGTTTCGGTTCTTCAGGATTCCGTTTCACAGGGACAGATAACTTCTCGTTAGCGAGATCGGTAAATGGTTGTCGAGCTATGCCAGTCGGTGTCATCATATTACTGCGGATATCGATGGCATTTTGTACGGCGTTGGAATTTCCAGAGCCAGCATTCTTGCGCTTAGTAGAGAGGCCACTCTTGGCGGAGTCACTACCAGTAGCTTCACGACTTGGTGAACAAGAACCATTATCAGAGCTATCTTCGAGATCTTCAGCTTCCCCTAACAATTCCCGCACTTCGACACAACTTCTAGGGAAGATTCCACTAAAGACGCGAGCCTCTAGCGTCTGACCCTTGACTGACGTCAGGCCAGACAGCAAACTAGGGGGGGCTACAAGGTAACCGCGCAGCCAGTTTCCATCATCAGTTTCCTCAATAATATAGAGTTCATCGCCAATCTCGAGAGGCAAGTCGGCGGGTTCTGAGGGCTGGAAGGGGAAAGTGGCAATGGCAAAAGCAATGCGTGGGAGAGGTTGCCACGGCATAGCTGTGGTAGAGCTTACTTAGCACGTAGTGCCAAGTGAGGTGATACTACAAATTAAGAAATTAAGGGAATGTAGATATACAGGTGCGTGTATAGATACGAATAACACAATGGTAGAACAGTGAACCACCAGTCGTCAAGGTTACTCGCACCGAAATGTCTTGGGAGGCAAGACAAGCAACCCCAAGGTATGTATGTGGGCGGCAGTCGAGACTTGGCAAATTCAAAGTGCGTAAAGAGGCTATGGTATTTCTCTAACGTCAAGCGGGCTAGACAAGCTGCAAGCATACACAAATTATGCAACGGCTGAGGGTTCGGTGGTCGGTGTCAAGGTTACGTCTGTATGTATGTGTGTGTGTGTGTGTGTGTGTGTGTGTGTGAAGGTGCGGTGATGGTTGTTGCTTCGTAGCAGTATTCGTCGCAAACAAAAAGCTTTATAGGATATCCAGCTGTCCGTCCGCAAAGGGATGCGGACGGATGACAGAAGCGGTGTTCGTCTAAGAGGAGTAAAAAAAAAAAAAAGATGAAGAATGTGAAGAATGAGAGAACGAATGGTATCAGAACAGATATCACAAGAGGCAAAAAAAAACCCCCCCGAATCAATGCAGGAGCGAGCAAGAAGCAGACTAACGAGGCCAAAATCCAGAGCACATGCATCTAGCAAACGCACACTCTATCTGGAGGGCCTAATTTAAGTGTCGCAGAATGGCCCCACGTCGTCATGAACAAGAAAAAAAAATAAGGGAGAACAAAACGTCAAAATAGCGGCAGACAAAAGATAAAGCCACATAAAGAAAAGGAAAAAAAAAAATAGATAAAACAAAAGCTAATAAAAAGAGAGGTCCGGTCAAAACGAACGGAAGTCAACAATAGAATTGAAAAAAAAAATTCGGTACGTGGCGCGTTGTAAAGGAAAAAAAAAAAGATAAGCGTCAGGAGAAGTTCATGGTGGTGGTCGTGGTGGTAACAATCAATCGAGCAGGCAAGCTCCGGGTTTGAATATTCTAAACAGGTTCAGCCAGGAAAAAGCTACACACAAGAGGTGTTTGGAGCTTACACTTACAGTACGGAAAGCCAGAATTGTCGTGGGTATGTAGAAGAGAGGGAGGGGGGGGGGACGACAAGGTAAAATTAACGGAAGAGGAAATACAAAAGTGTGGGTTAAAATGGCAATAGTAATAAATCGAGTGACGATCAAAACAATATTTATTTAAGTTTGGGATTGGCCAACTTACTGGGCGTAGAGAAAAGGGTCATTTTTTTTTGTTGTTCAACTATTCAGCGTCACTGACGGTGGACTCGAGAAGACAACATTAAGATATCATCGTCAAGATGAAATATGCAGATCAGAATAGCTTTTGGATTTGCAGCTGTCGGGTGCCGCTTGTCGACAGATTGTCTGTGCCTCGATGATGTTGAAGCTGCCGTTCAGTCAAATGAAAGAACCCCTTCTTCAGGATCATGAGGATCACGGATGTTTAGTGTAGAGAAAAAAAAAAAAAGAATCAGAATCCCAATCAGGTAATCCAAATGCTGAGTAAGTTTTCTTTGGATATGGAGTGTCTAGTATAGTAGTCAGTGTGTCACATTGATAAGTGAGATTCTGATAGCTCAGATCGAGACCAACTATAAGCAGCAATAACAGTTTGACGTAGATATATATATATATATATATATATAAGCTACATACAAGCGATACTCAATAGTCCACGCTGCGATCTCAAACGCTGCTGTCCGCCGTTAGGTGGATACAGGCCGCTATGGTGGTGACCCTACCAAGACCAGGGACACACAGGCTACGAGCCGTGATCGAGTGGGATTTGATTGGGATTTTGATGATTAAGCCCCAGGGGCTGAGGAAATTCGAGATGACCAGGAACAGGATTTGTGATGCTGTAGACTAGAGTTGTGTATCCAATATATAAAATGAAAATGATGGTCCTTGGCTGACAAGTCAATATATATATATATATATATATATATTTTAAAGCTGGATTGTCCACAGTTATGTGGGGATTTTGGATGTTTCAAGCTTCACTATATAATTGATTATACAGGAAAGAACCACGCAATCTTCAACCACTTCTTCCCATATTGAAAGAGCTCTAGTCAATAACCAGCCAATGAGATCAAGGACTGAACTACTGCAAGCTCTTCAATCCTCTCGATGATATATATAATCATGATTGCAACGGCGCAGTTTATTGCTGCAATCTTGGTGCTATCTATGTAACCGTCATATATGCCGTGGTGCAGTTTGTGCTGCAGTGCTGCAGTAAAAAAGAACCGGTCACGCAAACACCTACGGGGTTTATCAAATTGCCGAATTCCATAGTCTAGTCTGGCCCAACATTTATTGGTTGGTAGATAATATTTGTAGATCCATTACTTCCGAAGCCGTTGAAGATAAAAATTCTACAAATTGCCATTTACACATGATATTATAAGACTATTAGGGTTCTAACCCACACACGAAACGAAACAAACAAAGAAACCACGCTAAAAGCTTAATCAGGGACACAGACACTTCTCGAACCTCCCATGCCGCTAGAACCCCCTAGAACGATTCCAATAATTCCGATCTATTATAAATAAGTTTTTTGTAAAGTTTATTAAAAATTTAAGTGGTGCCAAAAACCTCTGAAAAGAAAATTCCAAAAATACGCCTAGCAAAAAAAAAAAGGGGAGGGGGGGAGGGGGGAGACATCGAAAACTGACGTGATGGCCGGGGTTACCACGTCGTAGCAACGGTCGTTAATGCAGGTGTAATTCATTCGGCACGCGGTTGGCGAAGGGTCCGTGAAGGGGATGGACATGTAATAGTTGGCAGTGGATGACGATGACAATGACAATGACAATGACAATGACGATGACAATGACGATGACGATGGAGCGGGCGCGGGGGAATCAGGTTTATGTTTGGTGTCCGAGACATGATTCTTGGGGGTTGCGAGAGAGGGAAGCGAAGGACAAGAGATAAGAGACTGGGGAAAGGTAGAGGCTAGGGTTGAATGATGAGCGAGGTGCTGATGACGACATATGGTATATGGTTGTTCAACTGGTGGTTTTACGATTGGTGATGTTTTAGGCGATGGCGGCTGATAGCGGCGGAAGCTGTCCGAAGGTCATGTTTGCTAACGGTCCGAGCACCTCCGGATAAGCCTGCGCTTTTCACCACCTTAAGCATCACTTCCATGGCTGCTCTCCAACACCATAACTACCCCCGACATATGTCCCTCAGTTTCTCACCTCCGGCATCTTCTGCCTCCGAACCTTGATATCCATCTTCTAATTTATGTACCACCCAATCCCCAAAGTTCCAACTTCCTGATATCCTTTGCCCAGCACTAACCATCCCTGGATATACAACCAACCAACCAACCAACCAACCAACCAACCAACCAACAAACAAACAAACAAACAAACAAACTCCAAAACCTTTGACGTCTACTGACGTTTTGACGTTGGGGCTAGGTGTGTGCGGATGGTTCTTGGGGAAAGTGGTGTCGGATGATTCAAATATGGCTTTTAAGAGTCTGGTGTACTAACCCTAATAACATCATGGTCCTGCCACAACCAGAGCTACCATGTTTGCATAATCCGTCCCACCCATACACCATCGCCATTACCATCACCACCCGAGCATCCTAACTCAATTTAATCAACAAAATCGAAATCAAAAATAAACCCTGTCCCACCATCCCCATGATAACTGAAACCCATAAAATCCATGATAACTCGCCGACCCAAGGAGCTCAGATGACGCAGTGGTAGCGTGTGAGACTGCAGTTCTTAAGGTCATCGGTTCGACTCCGGTTCTGAGCTTTGCCTTTTCTTTTTTTTTTATTTCCCTTCCTTTCGGGAAGGAAAGAGCGGGTTGATGATTCGGATCGGGACATGGGTGATGTGGGGTGATGGCATGATGCTTGTAAGTGTCGGTGGAGAACATGAGTATTTTTCTATTTTTTCCCTTAGTAAGGGATTATATATGGAAGACATGGCCAAATAGGTGGAGATAACAATGTCAATGTCCCTTTCTACTTTTTTGTATAGATATGAAATGATGGTAAGAAGTAATACTAGATTCTAAATGGGTATAATAACAACGAAAACGACTAATACAGAATACAATATAAATACACTGTTCACCAACAAAAACTCAACCAGTTATCCACTCATTCGTCTTTTTGTCCCAAACTCTTCAATCCCCCTCACACCCTCGGATCTCCGTCCCCCCTCGGCCACCCCGGCATGACCTATCAAGTCTCCTCCAACCCAACCTAACCTCCGACCCGATCCGACCCGACACAGCCTGACTGACCTCATATTCCTATATTTCTCAAATTTATATATCAAGCATTCACCACAGAATAAATGGCCAAGACAAAAAAAAGGAAAGAATAGAATAGAAAACAAAGCAGATTAACAAATCCGAATGTAGGATGGAGGCCGAGGTGGCTGGCCGGCAAAGGGAAATGGGAAACGAGAATGGCGAATTAGAAGCCGGGGAAAATAAGCGGGCGGAATCGAGGCAGGGGTGAATATATGGATATTCATATAAGAGGGGAGAAGAAGAAGAAGCAGGAAGAAGGGCACCGCAGATGGTGTTTGTTTTTCTTTCGCTTTCTTTCTTCTTTTTTGTTTCGTTGATTTTCTTTTCGTTCATATGGTAGTCTGAGCAGGACTTACAGTTGTCTTTTGCCTATATTCTTTCTCCCCTTCACTTCTCTGCCTTCCCTCTACTTCCCATTACTTCAGTCCACCTTCTACCAACATCATCACCCTACAACCCTCTCCCATTCCACCCATCCCCCCAAATCTCATTAAAATTCAACCCCAACAACTCTAGGCTGAAATCTGCATTATACCCTGTACCCTGAGATGAAATCTGTCTTAGTATTTCATTCTCGTTACCACTGCCCTGACCTCCATTCTCTTCTCCTCTCCCATCATTACCACCTCCGCCCACGCCCACAGTACTCGCCAAGCACCCTGTTTCCAATGCTGCCAGACCCCCCATACCTTCATGATTCCCATGACTATGACCATGACCATGGCCAAACCGGGCCCCGGGCGTCTCCGAATCCGTTTGCGACGGGGCTCCCGACGGCCCATTGGACAAGGTAGGCGACGGCAACGGGTGGAAAGAAGCGGAAGCGGGCATGTTGGGGATAGGGGGGAGATATGTCGAGATGGAGGTGAAGGTGTATGTTGTCATCATTTCTGATAGAGTGGGCTTGGAATTGGGCTTGTGATTGGAATTTAAATTTGACAGGAGCGGACCAGAGACGGAGACAGACGTGGCGCGGGAAGGAGAGGAACGGGGGACCAAAGTAGAAGAAGAGGTACGTACTTCGCTGGGAGTAGTCGTTGCTGTTGGGGCTTCAATGCCCAACGACGCTTGCGGCCACGTCTGCGCAATGATTGCCGCGGCCGCCGATGACGTCATGTCCATGTTGAGTGCATAAGGTAAGGACTAAGTACAGGGCGCAAGACCGGAACCCACCCCCCCTCCGGTGTTAGTATTGTTACTTTACCATCTTTTGTCACAAAGTATTCTTTTTTTCTCTCTTCAAAGATACCCCCCCGGGAACAGCGAAGGAAGATCAAAAGGAAAAAAATATGTACCCACCTGCAGATCCGCTCCACTGGCCACTGGCAACCCATGCGGCATATTTGCCGGCGCCCCCACCTCCGGCGGCGCCGGCGCCTGATTCGCCATAATCTTGTAATGCAAATCCATAAACTGCTCGCTCGCCCACTGCTTCGCCTCGTTCGCCGTCATCAGCCCCAAGTGCGTCTGCAGCAGCCCGAGCGCCGAGCACATGATGCAGAAGCCCCACGGCTCATTGTTCCCGCACCGCAGCAGGCGGTCCCGCTTCATCTCGATGCACTGCTGCAGAAGCTTGAGTGTGTGCTGCGCGTTGATCATAATCATGTTGGTGGACCCGCGCGGCTGTAGGAGCGTCACGGAGCATAGGTTCATGGTCATGGTGAGAGCATCTTCGCGCAGGAAGTTAAGCGTGCGAATCCCTTGTTCGTAGAGCTTCTCGTGCAGGAGTACCATGTCGCGCGCCGCGTTGTAGTAAATAATTTCCGAGTACTGGTACTTGGCGTTGTGCTTGCGCAGCTTCAGGTACGGCTGGTGCAGCGGCAGAATATACTGTCGCAGCTGGATGTGCAACAGCGTGTACGCCAGCAGCGGCTTCTTCTCGCCGGTGGCCGATTCCCACGATGGCAGCGCGTCAATTTCCTGTGTGAGATCGTTGGTGTACCGCAGCACCATGTCGTACTCCGTCTCCCCCGGCGGCCCCGAGAGGATCCGCGATAGCTCTAGGCGCAATGGGAGACTCTGCCGCGCCAGATGCTGGTAGCTCGAGTACGTGTATTCATTGATGGAGCGGCTCGGCGGCAGCACCTGCGAGTCCTCATCAAACTGGTTGTCGTCTAGGTTCGCCGGGGCCGCCACGTCACAGTGCACCTGGCTCAGCAGCGTTGGTAGCCCGTAATCGAACGAGGCCTGCATGTCGAATTCCTGGATCGTCGCCCATATACGCCGGCGCATCTCCTGGTTGAACGGGGAGATCCGGTTATTCATTGCCGCCGGATCCCGATGCAGTCCTACGGCAACCCCCTCCTGGATCAACGAGCCGCTGCCCGTCCAAAACCGCTTCTTCTTAATCGTGTTTATCCGCTTGCCTAGGTATAGCAAACACGAAATCTGATAGTGAATCAACCGCCGATGCTTGTAACTCTGCTCGCTATGCCACCTCTCCACCACTTCAATCCATCGCCCGGCGCTATATCTCGCCGTCGACACCACGCCGATGAACCGCACCTGCGTCTTCGAATCCAGACTAGCGCTGACCGCCAACATACTCAGTACCAATGCCGTCATGGACGCTGGCCGCGGTGTCGTTCCATCCCAAAAGGCGGCATAGTCCCGCAGAAACGATGGGATATGCACAATGCGGTGTAACTGCTCGCACTGATCGAGGTAGCACGTGATGAGGGCGTCGGTCTCTTCGCGCGTCGGCAGCAGCGACTCAAGCGGGCCGTCGGGAAGAGAAAATTTGACGTCTTGGTAATCTTGGCGTTTGCGCTTGTCCTTGCGTTCTTGTAGGCGGGCCGGCTTGAGCCATTCTTCGGCTGTTTCCTTCATGAAAGGACAAAGGCCGTTGAGCTGCAGGTAGCGTATTAGTGGGAATAGTGCCCATAATAGGTGAGTAGCGACGTACTCAAATTAAAATACAAAAAAAAAGGAACTCACCTCAGAAAAAGCCATGGTGGCATTCGCCGGCCCAAAGTATCGCGTCCGGAACTCCTTGCCCCTAAAGAACCGCAACTCCTTGTTCAATAGACCATCCGGATGATTCATCTCCATCAGCTTATTCTCATCCCTGTCTCTCGCCGCCTTCTGGCCCTCTGGATTCCTTCCCTCAAGCCGATCCGGCGTCCCCGCTACATCTTTATGCGCCCCGGATGTACTACTCCCCTGCCCGGACCCCCCCTCATTCCCACTGGCCGCCGCCTGCCTCGCTAACTGTGTCTTCAACGCCGCAATCTCGTATTCCAACTTGTGAATGCGATCCAAATCCCTCAAGCTCCCCTCTCTCACCAAATGATCCCCATCGCTCACGCTCCCTCTCTGCCCGTGACTACTGCTGCCTCCATGCCCCGGCAACCCCGCGCCAAACCGCGCTAACACCGGTGATGCCGCCGCTGCTGCTGCACCAATAATCGATGCATCAACCACCGTGCCATCCTGACCTTCATATAAACATCTCTCCTCGGTCTGGCTCTTCTTGCACCGTTGGCACGGGAGGCCGCGGTCACAAGACAGTTTGCGCCGACGGCACTCGAGGCAGGAGAGGCGGACGCGCTGGCGTTTGCGTGGGCGCGAGGAGTCGTCGGGAGGGTGCGCGGGATCGTCGTGGGAAGGCGGGGAGGTGAGGGGTGAGTGTGGGGGGGCGGAGATGGTGAGGGAGGCCGGGGAGGTGGTCCTGGGGGCCTCTTCGTCGGGCATTGGGGTGAAGAAAATTGTGGCGGTGGGGGTGGCTTTGGGGCCGGTAAATGGAAAGAGAAGTAAATGAATGAGTGTGTCAGGTGGCGAAGTTGGCAGATTAAGATGTCAACGTTGAGTAAAGACCTGATAAAAAAGCGTGGCTTGGTATATGGCAAGTATATGTGCGCGCGTGTGTGTGTGTGTGTGTGTGTGTGTGTGTCAAGATCTGATAACAAAACGGATAAATGTCGTAAAATATTTTAAATATTCTCGTGAATCCTGACGCAAGAGCTTCAGTCCATTCGACACATCAACAAAGGAAGCAGCTGTTGATTTCTTTTTTCGTCTTCATTATCCATTAAACAAGAAGAAAAAAAAGAAAGAGAAAAAAACGAAATTCAAAACCGTCAAGGTCTCTGTTGTCGTGGAAAAGGAACCTTCGGATGCACCCCGTTCACTCAATCGAGTCAAACCCGAAATTTCTTCCTTCCTTTTTGTCACCAGCCATTAGTCGATAAATTCCCTCCTTTTTTTTTTCTGGTAATTCTTATAAAACGAGGGTCCTGAGGATTCTCTGGGGCCAATGGCGGCCGGCTGGTGGGGAACGGAGGGTTAATGTGTAAGTTATATAAGATTGTTGAGAGAAAAAGGAACAAAAGGAATATGAGGTTTTGCAATTGTTATGAGTAGAGTGCAATTATGATGTGTCGTGATGTGTCGTGATGTGTCGTGATGATCAAGAAAGAGATTTTCGGTGGTTTATAAGACTGTCCACAATACTGTAGACGTGTTGTAAAGTGGTGGCTCGCAAGAGACGACAAAACGTCCGATATGCCCTCCCAAATCAGTTGATGCCTGTGTAAAATACGCACCTATACAGATCAATTGTAGTCTTCAAAATCTGTCTTTTAGAGCATCCAAAAAATAAGTGACCCATCAACTCACTCCCATCCACTGCAAACATCATAAACATTACACATCATACACTTTGTCGCCCTCGTCAAATTTCCCATCAATACAATGCTGACTAAGCAAAATAACTGCAAACCCTCGGCTTTAAGAGACAAATCCGAGAGTAGACAGGGGTGCGCCACTTAATATGGGTGGCTGATGGCAATACTCGGAGATCCGAGGTATGGCGTTTAGCTTATCAGATCGAAAATTTATCAGATCGTGAGATGCCTCAGATTGTAGTTGGGCTGAGAAGGGGCGAAAAAGGGAAAAAGAGAAATTCTTTTTGAGGGGTTTATGTGTGAGGTGCATGGAGTGGGGAGGGGGGAGGGGGGGAGTGACTATTTGGATAATATCTTCAGGCTGTTGACAGGTTTCCGAGTGGGCTTGTTTAGGTAACATTTGTGAGGGAGCTATGCACATATAAATACACAATGGAGTGACGACCATACGACCATGGTACCTTTTGTTTGTTATTGTGACCTCGATGTAATGGGAGGAAAAGACTAGACACGAAGTTGGGGGCTGGTGGAAAGATGAGGATCTAATCATATCAATCAGTTGCAGTGGATGGGGGAGGTAGGGAAAGAGGTAGGGGAGCATCCGCCGGGTGTGCAATGCAGTCGGGATGCAGGTTGATGGATGGACTGATGTCGGGTGTTGGTGTTTGGTGTATGAATGGGCGGTGGGAAAGTGGTAATGTGTGAAAGCTTTGCACACTCGCAGTATTTGACGCATACATGAGATTGTGGTGGTTTCGGTGAAAGTGATAATCAAATCACCTGCAGCAAATAGATATCTCCAAATTTCCCCAAACACTTGAACCTCCAACTCCACCTGCTTTCTGATATTGCCATCAAATTCCTTATCAGATCTTGCACCCGTCGTCAAACCTTTCAGTCTCCGCCCCATCATGTAAAAATTATTGACAGTGCTCCGCTCCGTCCATGCACCGATCATTCAGCCGGCCCTTTTGCAGCAAGGCCTGTAGGGGCCGGACATAAGGTGCATGTTGACTTGGAAGAGGCGGCTGTTTACAACTTTTTTTTTCCCCTTTTGGCTCTCTATTCATGAAGATGTAAAAGCGCAATTTTATTGTGGGGGTGGATCTACTAAAGGAAGGATTTTGCTGGTTGCAAAACAACCAAACCCCTCCCCCTCCCCCACCCTAACTAACCCCATCCATCTAGACGTTAGATATCCGACCCGACTTCCATAAAAACCTTCCCCTACTACCACAACTATAGCACCCGTCCCGGCGCCAGCTCACTACCGAAAAAGGAAAATGCCCGCCGATCCTCTCACTCCCATTCTAATTCCAATTCCCACTGCCACTGCCACTGCCACCGGCACCGGCACCGGCGCCTACCGGCGGTTCCTCCCCGACCTGTCGCAGCCTCGGTTCATGACGATGGCCACGCAGAGTTGCTACGAATATGCAGAGGCGTTCAAGACGGGGGGCAACCCGCCGTGGCTGCATGGGTTGTGGCGGCATTGGTTGAAGTTGTTGGAGGAGCCGTTTAAGGGGGTTACGAATGATGGTATGTGCTGTGTCTCTATCTATATACATGTCGTATGAAGTGGGATTTCTCTTTTGTTTTGCTTTTTGTTTTTTTATACATAAGAAACAATGAGTTGAATCTGACAGAGTTACAGGCACTGTAAGGCCAGGCCTCTACCATCTCCAAGACGAAGGCATCCCCACCCCCTCCATCGTCTCCGCCGCCACCACCTTCCTTCGCGCCGCCACCACCGACGGTCATCCCCCTCCAATCACCCACATTGACTCCCCCCAATGGCGCACTTGGTCCAACCCCGAATTTCTCCTCTCCCCCCAAGGCCTCCGCCTCGAAGAACTCTCCCCGTCCACCCGCACGCACGCCCTGGCCTTCCTTGCCTCTTTCCTGTCGCCCGAGGGCTACGAGAAGGCCGTTGGGGCCATGAGGATTAACGGGTTCCTGGGCGAGCTGGTGGAGGCACCGAGGATTTGCAATGAATGGTCGTATAATATTGTCTTTTTTGGCATGCCGAGCGTTGAGGCCCCGTGGGGGGTGTCGTTTTACGGGCACCATTTGTGCTTGAATGCATTTTTTATAGGGAGCCAGATGGTGTTGTCGCCGTGGTTTACGGGGGCGGAACCAAATGAGATTGACGAAGGGCCATACAAGGGGACGCGCATTCTGAAGGTAGAGGAGGATTTGGGGCTGCGGTTGATGCAGAGTTTGGATGGGGAGATGCAGCGGAGGGCTCAGGTGTACAGGATGCTGATGGACCCAGCGATGCCGAGGGGCCGATGGAACCACGATGACCAACGGCATCTGTGCGGGGCGTACCGGGACAACCGGGTCGTTCCGTATGAAGGAGTGACGGTGGCGGAGATGAGTAGCGAGCAGGTGGCCCTAGTGGAAGGTATCTTGGAGCAGTACCTGCTCTTCTTGCCGGAGCAAGCGCGGAAAATCAAGCTGGCGCGATGCCGGAAGTTTTGGGGAGAGACGTACTTTTGTTGGATTGGTGGGTTTGGCGGGGAAGATGCGTTTTACTATCGGATTCAGAGTCCGGTGATTTTAGTGGAGTTTGACCATCATTCGGGGGTTTTCTTGAGTAATGAGGAGCCGGCCAAGTTTCATGTGCATACATTGATGAGGATGCCAAATGGGGGGGATTACGGATATGCATTGCGGGGGTTGGCAGCGAGGAGTGTTGAGCAGGAGTATGTGTGGGAGCCGTGAGAAAGGGGAGGGGAGGAGAGGAGGGGGTAAAGGAAAAGGGAGATATATAGTTGACAAGATGTAAGTTTGCATGTATAGTAGGTTAAAAAGAGATAAAATCATGTTAATAGTAGTAGTAAAAATGCCTATCAATAAACCATAAAAGAAACCACTTCAAAAGACAACCAAAAAAAAAACACCTAAATCACCACCATCACCAAACCACCTGCCGGAGAAGCAGATAACCAGTACCCGCCATCTACCTAACTCAACAACCAAGACCAGAAAACCAAATACTAACACTAGGAAATAAAGAAAAAGAAATAAAAACTACCACAACACATGCGTCCCCGTACTCAAGACTTCAACCTAAAAGATCCCAAAGCGCTTCTTCCGCGACCCCGCCGTCTTGACACTCGCAATGCTGCCCCCTCTGCTAACTGGGCGATTCTCGCTGGCCGCCGAAGCCGTCGACTTGGCGGTAGCCGGCCGGTTCTCATTTTTGTTCATACTGTTGGCACTATTATCATTATTGTTGTCTTTTCCTTTATCTCGGCGTGAGCGGCGTTTTTCCTTTTTTCTGGGCGTCTGTTTGGAGGATGAGTTCCCCGAGGGGGCTCCAAGGAGGGAACTCCAGCTATCACGTTTACGCGGGGACGAAGCGGAGGCGGAGGCGGCCGACAGGGATGCTGGGGAAGTAAAAGATACTGATGCTGGCGACGAGGGGTTGGGGGGAGTGGCGGGTCGGGTGGGGATGGAGGGTTTCGGTTGGGAGGATGAAGGAGGAGGAGGAGAAAGAATGGCTTTTTTAGTATCGGCCGGGAGAGGTTGAGAATCGGAAGAAGAGGGCGGAAGGGGAGAAGATGACGATGATGATTTGGATGCTAATGATGTTGATGGGGGAATTACTGTTGTTTTTTTCTCTTGTGCAGGGGTAACTAATGCAGAAGAGGGGATAATAGCCGATTTCACCGTTGGAGTTTGTTGCTGAGGTAATAAAGGGTTCTTCTTTGCCACCGTTGGCAAGCCAGGGCGTGCATTGGGGGCCGCGGGCAGTCGGGAGAGTGAAGCAGGAGAGGTCGATTGCGGTTGGGCTAGCGGGGTTGGCGAGAGACGAGGAGCAGGAGGCGGAGGAGCTAATGTCTGTTTCGGAGATGACGGAAGAGGTGTGGATGATGGTTGGGCTGAGGGTTTGGAGGGGAGGGGGGATGGGGAGCGGGCGGGCCGGGAGGGGATGGCGGGAGGTGCTTTCTTGCCGGGGGAGGAGGTGGTGAGTGGGGGCGGGCTTGAAGCCGCCGGCGCCGCCACATTCTTCCTCGCCTGTCTAGACACCACCAAGTCATCCTTTCTACCTGATAACCCCCCCCTCTCTCTGTTATCCCTTTCCCCTTCTCCAAGATTCCTCGTTACAACTAACTCCCCATTCCGTCCTTTCCCATAATAACCATTAATTCCCTTTCCATTACCGTCACCGTCACCGTCACCGTCACCATTACCGTCACCATTACCGACCACCATCCTTCCCAAATCCACATCGCTCCCCTCCCCCTTCACCACTGAGACTCTGCTGCTGTCGCCACCGCCACCACCACTAGCCGCCACACCAGGCAACCCGTCGTCGTCAACTTGCTAATACAGGCCAACCAAGATGTCACCACGGACTCTCGCCGTCAGGTGCACCTCTGCTTCCAAATCCAACTTGATGCCCACCATCAACGCGGCATCGCGGAGCTTGCCGTCGTTACCGACAGGCCCCTTGAGGAGGTTGCCTACACCGGTAAAGTGATTAGTCATTCGTTTTTGTGTAACGTGTTGTGGTGGTGCTTATATAATCATAATAATTATCTAGGCAATAGAGAATAAAAAACTTACCAACGACGCCGTTGGGAGGCCCGGACAGGTTGGGCATGGGGACATTCTGGAGGGAACGGTTGCCTGTGGGCTGCTGGGGGTAGCCCTGGGTATTGTAGGGGACAGTGGCATCGCCAGACTTAGCAGGGGAAGACATTTTGGATAGAGTTGTTGGTGGGGGGTGTTGCTGGTGGGCGGAGATTAGGGTGGCCTGTAAGGTCTCGAGGGTTGTGGCTTCGGGGTCCGGGTTTGGATTTGGGTCTGTGGAAGTGGTGGTGCCTGTGGGTGATGTGGGGATCACGAGGCGGAGGAAAGCGGAGATGTCGGGGGGGTCGACGGAGGGCTGTTGATATGTGGTAGAAGTAGGATTGGTGAGGCTGCGGGAGCGGCGGTTGGTGGATTTTTTGTCGGGGGGGTTCACAGGGAGAGGAAGTTTGAAGGTGGAGGCGCGCTTGATGTGGCGAGGGGTGAAAGTTGTTGTTGGTGATGAAGAGGATGAAGTGGTTGATAATGGAAGAGGTTTTTGTGGTTGTTGTTGTGTCTGGAGAGGAGATGAGGAAGGAAAGGGGGATGAAAGGGTGGAGGAGGACATGTTTTATAGAGTTTTTTTTTTTTATTGTTTCTTATTCTTCGCCCCGGGAGGGGGGTGTATGGTGTGTGTAGTGTGGTGAGTGTGTAAGTGTAAGTGTAAGTGTGGTCCGTGTGTAACGTTTGGTCGTTCGGGAAAGGGACCAGGACCGGGTTACAGCTCGGCTAGAAGGGCCCTGTGTATTAGTGTGAGTGAATGAGTGAGTGTCTGTTAGACGGGCCTGGGCTCTAGACAAACTAACGGAGGATTCTGTGCTGTGCTGTTGTTCCGTACTTGCTCTGTGTGTGTCTCTTGCTGCTCCGATGGTAAAACACCCAGTGTTTATTTTTATTTTTATTTTTCTTTTTTTCTTTCTCTCTCTCCGTTGTGTCACCAGCGTATTTTCCAACGACGAAAATCTTCGGGGCATACAAACAAGACACAGAAGGGAATCTGTTGTTGTTGTTGTTGTTGTTGTTGTTGTTGTTGTTGTCGTCGTCAGATGATTTTGCAGACGATGGATTCCGCTTTTTCGTGGCCACGGAAAAATAGATAAGACTCAAAGGATGTGCCAAGTTGATTGATGGATTCCGAAATTATCAGAAGAAAAAAAAAGAAGGAAAAAAAAAATCAGAATCTGTGACTGTAACTGTAACCGTGCAATGTGGGACCAAAATATCGTAAATTGTGTGTTGTATCGTAGTCGTCGTTGCTGTTATTGTTGTTGTTGTCGTTGTGCTTCTTTGTGTCTCTTGTCAATAGACCGACACTTAATAAATCCCAAAAGAGTAATATCAACAATCTCCAAAAGATAACCAAAGAATAAAAAACAAACAAAAAAAAAAGTATACAATCCAAACCATACACTTTCGAATCTCCAAACTATCGTGCATCACTTCCAAAAAGAAAAGAAAAGAGAAAAAAAAAAAGTCTAAGATTCCTTCAATCTACAATATCCATCTCATCTTCAGTGACAGTAACAAAAACAGTAACATGCTTCTCTTCTTTTCTTCCATCCTCCGATCTCCCTTCGCTTTCCCGGGTGTGCCCGGACCCCCCTCCCGTCCGCTCCGAAAAAAGTACAGAGATAAAAAAAAACAACAAAAAAAAAAAAAGACGCAGAACAATATCGTATGAGGGCAATCTCCGTTTCAAACACAAAAAGGAGATACACGATGTCCAGACAGATAGATAGACAGACGAGACGGCCAACGGCGATCATGGCGTGGTGGTCGGCGTTCGGTAGGTACGTGGGCAATCGTATGTTGGCAGCATCTGTGCGAGTGTGTGCGCGAGTATGTGCGAGGGGTGTGCAAGTGTTGTTGTGGTGTAAATAGTTAGGGTCTTTCTACATTAGGGTTTGTGATAGTGTATGAGCAAGTGTTTCAGCGATCGAGGTTGAATCACAATTGAGAGTGGTCACCATAAGGGTTCGGAAAATTGTAGCTGCTCTTTAGTCTAAACCTGCTTGTCTGTGAAACGTCGCAAAAAAAGCTGAGTATATGCAAGTAAACATGTGCTGATATTCATCAGCAGCCAATCAAATCCTATCCCGTCCAATCTTGCCACCGCCAACCGGATCCTCCTGTCTCCATCTCTGCCTCCTTCCATCGCTACTAGATTGGAATTCACACACACTCCAACACTCAAACCTCGCTCACACACTTCTACAGACCATAAACTAAACACCCCTCGGGCCCCCCCTGGTATCCCAGGAACAAAAAGTGGCGTGATGTCCCGCTGTGCATCTGCCCATCACTTCACCCGTTCGTTTCAACCTGGGCCCTACTTAGTTGGTTATTGGCTATTGGTTACATTACGGTTGGTAGTTCCGGGGGGATGACATGCGAGCGAGGATCCCCCGGGGGAGTGGGGTGGAGGTACATACATATATACATACATGGCTATCTGTATGTGAAGTGGTCATTCTTTGCACTGCGAGGGATTATTGGAAGCAAGAGGCTTATGAATCAGTCGGGAAATGGGCTCCTTATTGTGAGCATTAATAACAGCAAACTCAGTCTCCATTATCGTTACCTGCATGAGTCCCCCACAATCCACAATCCTCCCGCCCTCACCCCATATTTTGTACTTCTCTAAATCCGTTCCACAAAGAACCCTTTTTATTTCTCCGTCCTCTTTTTCGTCTCTTGCCTCTGTAACACATGCTCCCTTCTCCCCCCCTCCCCCCAAAATGAAGCCACTCCCGCCTCCATCGACCCACCACCCACGATATCTATATATGTCTTTAATTACAGCTTCAATCTCTGGAAAAAAAAAAAAAAAAAAAAGAGGCCAAAGTGAAACACTCAACACGGGGGGTCAATATCACAATCGGGCTAAAAGTGAGCTGATTGTAATGGTCCGTTCATGCCACACGGACAGGTTCGAGCTTTTCTTTTTCGGCCTGAGATTAGGGTTTGCCACAAAGTGGGTCTGTGACTAACCCTAATAGATGAAAGATGTAAGTCAATAAAATGAATCAACCCAAAAATGGAAAGAATAAAGTAAACATGAGATTGGATGGGTTTCATAGTGAATGTTTCAAAGATTCAACATCAGCTCACTTTTTCTTGGTGTTTTTGACGAGCATATCGGTTTCATAGGTTTTACACACTCTTGTTCCTACCGACATCATTCGATTTTCTTCTGAGGGTAATCTGGTAATCTTGCACACACTGACTCTAAGGCCGGCTGTTATCCTCGGAGCCCTTCATCCCCCCCATCACAACCGAGGAATCTTTCCTGCTCGTGTCACACTGATACCACCACTACTTCGTCAATAATAACACTAAAAGAACATCTTCATGATCTGATCTTGATCTACCGTCTACTCCCGAAGCCAAGCCATCCTGTCCCGATATACCCTGGCACACACTTGCAAACGATAATTCCAATTCCCGTTGCCGCTGGTATTGCCGATCCGCTAGCCCATTCTTTGTCGATAGAAGGAACCCTAGAGACACAGCAGGAGCCCTCCAGACTGTTCACTGTCATTCTTCAATTCCGACTGCATCACCTCTTCGCCTTACTACCTCACCCACCCACCCTTTCTTTCTCCTTTCCTTTCCCTATCCCGAACCATAACAGACGCCACTGAGAACCCTCCCCACAAATGGTCCTCCAAACCATTATCGGCTTTGGCGTTATCTTCGGCGCCGCCGAGGGTATCCGCTCTGCCCAGGCAAAGTCCCGCCGCGAGGAACACCGATCGCGGAAAAACAACCTCATGGTCCATGTGCCCAAGTCATCCATCCACAGTCCGATCCTTGAAGGGCGCCGCGTCGTTCTGTCCGGCAACAAGGTGAGTCATTGTCTCTCATTGTCTCTCATTGTCTCCCCCCCCCTCCTCCCTTTTACTCAGAACCAGCCACCGGCTAACTCCTCCTTCTCCTCTTCCTCTATCTACAGCTCTACGTCGATACCGGCCACGACCCCGTTGCCCCTTTTGGCCACCCTTTCGCCGGTTACTACCTCCCCTACCCCGACACCCGCCACCCCGGCCTCGTCTCCACCATCACTCCCGTCGCTCCCATCATGAACTGGATCTTCGTCGACCGCGCCACCCACGAAGTCAAATTCGGCGTCCGCGCCACCTCTGAAGGCCATTTGACTGGCCCCTGGGACTGCACCCGCCAGGACCGCCGGCTGACGTTCATGGGCTGGGAGGGCTTCGTCGCCGTCAAGGAGGGGGATTTCTGGGCATTGTATTTTGATTATGATGGGGACCGGTTGGAGGGCAAGGGTATCACGGGGCCCGTCGTTGAGGTGGAGTTGTGGAGACGTGAGCTGAAGATGGAGCGGCCCGTGGTGGACCCGGAAGTCGTCAAGGCTCTGTTGGCTCAACAGGAGGCCGAGAAGAGGGAACAGGAAGAGCGCGAAAAGCAGGCAGGTGATTTTGACGAGAAACAGGCGCTTAAAGAGGAGACCCGGAAGGCCCGGGAAGCTGCTGGGGACACCGATGCCATTATTGTCACTCCAGAGCAGAAGAAGCGCGCTGAGGAACTGGAGGCGACTAATAAGGCCATGGCCGAGGCAGCCCAGAAACAGTTGCGGAGGGAAATGGACGAGTTGTCGGCCGAGACAGAGAAGATTACAAAGGAAAAGTTACCGCCCAAGTCTCCGTCCCCGGAGAGCCCGTCTTCCAATGCGGCTCCGCGAACCCCGAGTCCCAAGGGTGACCCCACCAAGACCCCATCTCTGTCCTCTGAATCATCCCCATCTCTATCGCAGTCCCACCGCCGCAAAAGCCGCTCCCGCTCCAAATCAAAATCCAAACCTGTCAAAACCATCGCTTCCCCCTCTCCATCACCATCCCCATCACCCCCTGAGTCCTCCCCCGACTTCCCCACATCCAGTGCCACCAGCGCCTCTATAATCCCCAACCCTAACCCCAAACTATCTAAAAGCGCCCGCAACTACCACCACCGCAGCCGCCATCGCCCTGCCGTTTCCGAAACCCAGCCAACCCCCCGCTCAAAATCCCGTTCCCATCACTCAAAATCCCTCGGTACTATCTCGCCATCGTCCTCCCCGACCCCCGCCCCACGCATAGACGACGAGCCTATGGGACCCCCGGCGATGCGTGGGCACAGAGTGCGGCAGAGGCCGGCACCATTGGATTTGTCGGTGAATCACGGCCATGGACATAGACATGGACGGGCTCTCTCTAAGGGGGCGGATTCCGCTGTGGCCGGGCCATCGGCAGGAGATGGGAGGCAAGAGGCTGGTGGTGGCGATGTCCCTGTTGTACAGCCGCCGAGGCCGCTGGATGCTGCTGTGCGGACACGTCTCGAGGGCCTCCGCAGCTCCGGTTCCAAAATCCTTGGTAAACGCCCAATCCCTGTCCGCTCCCCCGAAATCCTCTCCTCCACAACCAATAAGTCACCTGTTTTAGCCTCCAGAACATCCCCCCCCCACCCAATCGTGCCGCCCTCCCGACAATTCCTCACCCCGAAAACCCCCCGGCGACGCCCTGACAACCTTGGCAACACATCCTCGAGTGCCCCGCGGCGAAACACTGAGCGGCCGCCGGCGGCGAATGTGCGGGAGATGGTGCGGCGGTTTAGGGGGGAGGAAGATACGGCGAGTAGCGAGGAGTCAGCGCGGCCGGGGAGCATGTCGAGTTTGGAGTGGGAGAGGGGGGGGATGGTGGAGAGTCCGGGGAGTTCATTGAGGACGGGGAGTGGGGAAGAGAGTAAGCGGGCGTCGAGCGGGAGTGATTTGTCGGGAGAGAATAAAGAGTAGTGGGTTTAATATGTGTATTTAGATTTAATATTTTTTTGTACTATTAATTTTAAAGAAAAATGGAGTCGTCTGTTGTTTCAATAGAGTGTTCATGGGAATGAGTCACGTGATTTGACATATAACTAAGCATCCAGTTCAATCTGCGCTGCCCTCTCTCCATACATTTTCTCCCTGTCCCGGCAGTATCAACCGATGCCCCTCATGTCTCACACTCTGCACGCCATTTGCCCCAATCTCCGCCCCCGTATCCTCTGTCGCCACCCGTTCCTCGTCCTCTTCCTCGCGGACTCTCTCCCCCTCCAACAGCGGCCGGCGCTCCCCCCGCTCATAGTCCTCGTATTGGGTAAACCCCCTGTGTTCCCCACCACCCCCCTTCGCCTCTTTCCACCGGGCAATCAACCCAAGCCCCCCCTGCATCAACCCGACCAACAGCACGATAATACCTGCAACAACGGCATCTTTCTTGGCTGCGGCAGCCCACGGCCCAGCACATGGCTGCGTGAAGCCAAAGGTCTCTGTGCAGGAGGTGCCCCCATTTTGATCAAACGGCCATGCACGATCGCGGACGGTCCGGAACCCGCAGCAGCGGAGGGTCTCCTGGATATCCTTGATGTGCGTGGCGTCTTTGGCTACGTAGAGGGACTGCCATTTGGCGGAGAAGGAACAGGTTGCGTTGCTGGGAAGGGAGAAGAGGAGGGTGGCGAGGATGACGGTGCCGATGAGTTGGAGGAGGTTAAGGAGGGGGGGCATGATGGTGGGGAGGAGAGGAGAAGAGTGGGGGGGGAGGCGGCGGAGGAGGAGAGGGGTGAGAATGGTGTGGAGGAAGGCGAGGGGGGGGAGAGCGATGGTGAGGATGGTGAGGTTTTCTTGGGGGAGGGAGAGGTGGTGGACGGAGATGTAGGTGCCGCTGGGTTTGTTAGCTTTGGGTGGGGCTGGCGGGGGAGACAGGGAACTTACATGGCGGCCAACACCAGGATTGTGGAGAGCTGGGTGATTATGTCAGCAATATAGCTTTTTGGGTGATGATGATTGTCGATATCCTTCCTGACTTACCAGTGCATATGTGATGAAGAACATCATGATGGCAATTTCAAGTGGTTGTTGCTGATGATGGAGGGGAAAACGAGAGTGTTGGCGTTGGACAGAAATGAAACTAGCCTAAATAAGCGGCCTGACGAGTGCTTTGCTCACGTGGTGGCGATAGTCAGACTCTGTGAATGATGGCATACAGTTAGTTTTTAGGCTGCTTAGGTTGGATGTGGCAGGTGTGTGGCCGGGTAAGTGTCCATATTGACTACAGAAATGAGATGAAAGGTTACGCAAAGATGGGATGTGAATGTATGTGTGTAGATAAATAGTGGGATGATCGGCCTCTTGATGGTGTCAATATAACCCTAGCGACAGACCCTAACCAACAACCCAGCCCCACTCGACCCTCGTCGCATCGCAACGCGCCAAGTGACATCATCACTAACTTCAACCACCATCACCACCTATTACCACTTCATTAACACCACCACACATCTCCTCACAAAAATGACTAACCCCCACTCCCACCATCCTTCCCCCTCCTCCCCCCTCCCCTTAACCATTCGCTTCTCTTCCGCTACCCCCCTCCCCGATCTCCTCCTCGACATCGTCGCCCCGCACACCATACGCATCGCCACGCTCAAACAGCGCATACGCCCGTCGCTGCCAGAAGAGGACCGTACGCGTATCATCCGGCTGATTTACCAGGGGCGCATACTGGATGATCGGGATGTGGTGGGGGCAGTAGTGCGGGGGGCGCAGGGTGGGGAGAGAGAGAGAGGCCGGAGGCGGTGGGGGGAGTATGTTAGTGAGGAGGAGGAGGGTGACGACGATGACGAAGGCGAAGATGATAATCAAAAAGAAGACGAAGGGCAAACATCGGAAAACAAACAACTACTGCCCGGGTCAGAGCCGGGAAATAAACAAACCCCCGACACCCACCACCACCGCCAACCCCGCAAAAAGAAACGCGACAAAGGCAAAGCCGCCGCCATCTCCACTATCCGCACCTACCTCATCGCCTCTCTTGGTCCCCCGCTTCCCGCATCAGCCCTCCAAAAAGAAGCCACCCTCGCCGCGCTCCCTCCCACCCCCCTCCTCTCTCCCACATCTTCCACATCCCCATCTTCTTCCCCTCACCCGTTGCCTCCAACTATTTTTTCTGGCTCGTCTCCATCCTCCAACACCAACCCCCCAGAACCCCGCGGCTTCGACCGCCTTGCCGCCGCCGGCCTTACCCCCTCCGAAATCCACCAACTCCGCCACCAATTTTTATCCTTACACATCCCTTCTTATTCACCCTCCGCCTCCGCGCCTTCCCCGGAAACCCTCCTCCGAATGGAAGATGCCTGGCTCGACGCCCGGCGCAACGCCGACGGCACCGACGGCACCGAGGCCCTCGATGGGGCCGCAGGCGGGAACGGAGGTGGGGCCGATGCCGGGTTGGAGGCGTTGGTTTGGGGAATTATTATGGGTTTTTTTTGGCCGGTGGGGTGTTTAGTTTTGGGGAGGGAGGGGGGGGAGGGGGGGCGGAGGGGGTATGCGGTGGGGGTGGGGGTTGTGTTCGGGTTAGGGGTCGGGGGACTGCGATTGCTCGGGGCTGAGGGGGGAGTTTTCTCATGATAGACCATACATAAATAATAGACTTTTAATGACTAGACCTTTGATAATTATATCTCCTTGTCTCAATCTCTGTTTCTCGTATACGTACTTTTTATTCAACAACAATAACAAAAAAAAGGATATCAAAAAGCACCAATCACAGATACAAACTCTGCGCCGCCACAATGTCTCGCTTCAGTTTCTTCAGCGACTCCTCAAACTTCTTGGTCAAGTCATCGCTGCCCATTACCCGCGACGCCTCGGCCATCTGCCGAATCAACTCCTCCAGCCGCCGGAAATGCCGGATCAGCGAGCCTTCGTAGGCATCCGTCAATTTGCTACAATAATCAGTATGTTAGTAATCAAGTCTCTCTCTCTCTAAAAAAGAAACTCACCATATCTCAATAAACGGCCGCCCCTGACACCACAAATATACCGTGTCCATCAACTGCCACTTCAACTTGCCCACATACGCCTCCACATCAATCTCCAACTTGCTCTCCTGCGACACCTTGGCAATCATCCGTGCCTTGGCAATCGCCTCCCGATACGGCTTGTCTAACGGCTCCTTCAGCGTATCTGCCGACACCTTCTCGTCAAATACAAAAATCGACAGTACCGCCGCGCACAACTCCGGCGTCAACTCGTTGAAAAACCGGTCAAACAGCAGCTCCGCTAACAGCAGCTCGTGGCCCTCAGTCGACGAAATCTCGCACGCCACCCGCCCCTTCAACTGCACCACCTCGCTCTCGTTGATGAAGCCCAGCCGCCGCAGCACCCGCATGCGCGCCTTGAGCTCGTCCAGCTGCCCAATCGTGTTCGCCTTGACAATTTCCTTCTTCTTCTCCTTAATCCTGTCACCCAGCCGCACCTTGCCTGCGTATGCCTCCCACGCCTTCTCCAGCGCCGGCGACGAGTGCAGTGGGTTTGAGTGTAGCCGCGACTCAAGCACCTCCGTCTTACGCACCAGCTTCTTGAACGAGTCATCGCGGATCTCCATGTGGTCGATCGGGTCCAGCAGCGGCAGCCCGTCGGGAAACCGCCGGATGATCTCCGTAAGATGCGACTTGATCGGCCCCATGTTCGGCAGGGCATCCAGCGCCTTGGGCTTCAGCTTGATCTGCGATAGCGCCTTGACACAAGTCAGCAGACACGACACCCGCTCCAGTCTCATCTTGCCGCCAGGTACCTGCGGCCGGAGTTCCTGTGGGAATGGAAGCCCCGGATTTGTTGCTGAGGGCTCCGGGCTCTCCGCAGACACAGGCAGGACAACGTCGACGAGGTAGGCTTCCTGTGGCGGATAATCCTTCTCGCCCATCTTGGGGGTACGTCGTTCCACTAGATTGACAACCACACCCCAACCATAGTCATTACCGGGATGCAACGAGGCATCGTCGACCGACGCCGGGTCAAAGATGCGCACAAGACGCCCCGGAGTCAGATGGCCCTTGCAGATTTCAGGAAGTTGAATCACAGCGAGCATATCGCGGCGGTACACGTTGATCTGCTGGCGAATCATGTAGTATTCTTTGATCGACGCCTCATCCGGAATCACCTGTGAGTCTCGCTCGTGTTGCATGTCCATGAGATCCTTCTCCAGTGCTGGCAGCGACGCCGAATTCTGGAACTGGTGGAAGCAATTCTTGAGCATAAACTCTGGCGATACTGACTCAATACGGAGCAGGTTGAGAATCATGCTGTAGCCAAGGTAGAAGGCCGAGACAAGGCGGTCGTGCTCGCCGACTACCACTTGTCTGGTGGCATCTGGGTCCATCGTGTCGTCAAAGAGCGTAATGACGATACCGCGCAAATCCAGACCACGACGACCGGCACGGCCCGACATCTGCACGTACTCCGAGGCCGACAACGGACGCCGCGAGATACCGTCAAATTTCATCACTGACGTAAAGACCACTGTCTTGGCCGGCATGTTGAGACCAATGGCAAAAGTCTCCGTAGCAAAGAGCACCTTGATAAGGGACTCCTGGAATAGAATCTCAATAACCTCACGCAGAATCGGGAACAAACCCGAGTGATGCACGCCGATGCCTCGCTCTAATAGCGGGAGAATTGACTTAATCCCCGGCAGCTCGCGGTCCGCCTTGGGCAGCGTCTCGATGGCGTTGCGGAAGACCAGGCGCACTTTTTCCCGCTCCGACTCATCGTTGAACGAATATTTGGAGATCTGCAGCGCCAGAGACTCACACTCTCGCTTTGAGAAGGAAAAGACAATTGCAGGGTCAAACTTCTTTTGGATAATCATTTTGACAATCTTTTGCACGTCACTGCCGTTGTCCGTCTGCTGCCGCGAGTTCTTGCCCTTCTTACCACCACCGGCCGACTTGGGGCCCTCTTCCAGCATCTTCTTACGAGCATCAACCAACTCGAGCGCCTTGGCAAAGTTCTGCTCCTTAAAGTTCTTCTTCTCATCGACGACCAGCAACATGCAGTCGCTGCCCGCCGGGTAAAAGTAGTTGCGCAGCGGCGTCGGGCGGAAGTCTGTGTACACAACATGGCACGCTTGGTGGTGGATCTTGGCAATCCACTCGGCAAACTGGAACGCATTCGGGATTGTCGCTGACAAAAAGACATACCGGACCTTGTCAGGCAGTAGGATAATGGTCTCCTCCCACACGACGCCGCGCGTCTTCTCGCGCAGATAGTGCACCTCGTCAAAGATGACCCACGCCACCTCCCGCATGATCTCGGACCCCCGGTATAGCATACTCCGCAGAATCTCCGTTGTCATCACTAGGCACGACGCCGTCGGATCTGTCGTGACATCGCCCGTAATCAACCCCACATCACCAAACAGCTCCTTGAAGTCTCGGTACTTTTGATTACTCAGCGCCTTGATCGGCGACGTGTAGATAACCCGTTGATTCCTCTTCAGACATTGTGCAATCGCATACTCGGCTACCACTGTCTTACCCGCCGATGTATGTGCCGCCACCAGCACGCTCTCATCCCGCTCAATCGACGCCACCGAGTACGCTTGGAACGGATCCAGCTTGAACGGGTACGTCCTCGCGGGCTCTGCCGGCGGCTTATGCTGCGAAATGGGAATATATTCGTACTCCAAGTCCGGTGGCAACGCCACCTGGTGGGCAATATTGTGCGATAGCTTGATCGGCGCATCGGGGTCTTCTTCTCCCTCAGCACTCGGCTCGCCCCCAGGCGCCGCGTCAACTTGGCGTTCGGCCGCCGTAGAAAAGGTATCCGTTAGCACTGCCTCGGCCTCATCTTGCCTCTTGCGGCGCTTATCGCTGTGTTTCGAGTCGAGGGACAACTCTGCGCTCTGGGTGACAAGGCCCTCGTTGTCGGTGTCTTTGCCAGCGGCGGCGTCGTTTTGATCGGAGTCGTTGTCTTCGTGGTCGGAGCCAGCCTTTTCTGAAGAGGAGTCATCAGAATTGGCGGCAGCTTTGCGTTTTTGGGAGGATATGTTGTTATTGTTGTTGTTAGTAGTGGCGGGGGCTTCATTGTCGGAGCTGGCGTCGTCGATAGGAGCCGCCGAGAAGACGTCAAACATCTCATCCATGGTGAGCGGTTTTGGTGGACTCTGAGAGCCACGTTCTTTAGAGGCGTAGGTCTGTCGGTCAATAGGCGGGGTACAAGTTTAGTTAGAGTGGAAGTTCAGATGCGTGGTCACGATGTATAACAAATGTTTCCTCGCGATGTGTTCCCTTTTCTATCAGATAGACCCAAAAGTTTCTGAATTGACAACCTGATAAAGACAAAGAAAGAGCAAGAAAAAGAAGAAGAAAAATCGTTGCTCGGAATAACAAAAAAGAGTAGTATACCTAAAAAAATCAGTACCGAGAAAAAAAATCAAACGCCTTCTCCCTCTTTTTCTTTACCCAAACCCGCGAATCTTTTCATCGGCGCCAACTTTTTTTAACTGGATCCCCAATCCCACCCCCATCACCGATTGCAAGGATTCCTCTATCAAGTCTCCATCAGAGTTTCCATCTAAAGGATGTATTTTAGGGTTCAAAGCTTACCTAAGTTTGCTGAGACAAATCCCTGCACCTAATTGGCCCGAGGGGCTTTTTTTTTGTCCTCATATCCGGTGGAAAGGGAATGAAATGAATCCTTATGTCATTCGGCCAATTCAACCCATCACGACATCCGTTTCGACAAAACGTTAACCCACCAATTGACCCGTCTCCATTCTGGTAAGTCGTTTAATCCCTTCCAAATTAGCCGATCCGACGAAAACAAAAGAATATCTAACACCTACCAGATCAAACCAGCAACAATACCCACCACCGCCGCTACCATCATCACTAAAATGTTCGCCGCCGCCCTCCGCCGTTCCCAGGCTCCCGCCCAAGCCGCCCGCCGCGCCTTCTCGACCTCCCGCGCCCAAATGAGCTCACCCTACCACTACCCCTCGGGCGCCGGCACCAACCTACCCTTCAACCGCAAGTCCAAGTGGGTTGGCCCCATGTTCATTCTGTTCACCGTCACCGGGTTTGGTGCGCCCTTCGGCATTGCCGGTATGTTTGTTGTGAGAAGAGAAGTCGGATAGAGTTTGAGTTTGTTACTGACAGGGTTTGTGGTGGTGGATAGTTTGGCAGACTTACCGCAAGTAAGCGTTCTGCGACGTTGCTCGTAATATTTACTTGGTTGTCGGCATTGGAATACTATAGCATCATCGTACTGCGGTAGTCGTCACTTGTATACCAAACAACAACATATGCTCTATTCACTCCCAGCTTTCTTCGAGAACCTCATTTATTGTGCTGTAGATCCATTTGTATATCTCTGTATCTGCAATGTCCTGTAATATCATATATACTCTCACTGCCCTGTTGGTCTTGCTAGGCATGTTTCAGGCATATTCACACTACATCTCTATAATGACCTTCATGAATACCCTTAGTTCAACCCGCTGCTACCCCTTCTCCCAAATGATCCTGTCCACTGGGTTGAATATTCCTTCTTTACTGATCCCATTATGTCATATCGCGCAAAAGGATCCCTTCCCTCAACAACCAGGCGCAGGAACTGGTAAAGGTACAGACGCCTGGTATTCCCCACCTGTAACCACTTGCCGAGCTCATCGTATGCTTTTAAAACCTCGGATTCAGAACCACATCGTTTGAATGCACGCAGACACCAGATCATCATCCAACTGTCAACGTACACATCCTTGACCTCATTTTCTAGGGCCGACATCAACGCTTGAAAGATTCTGGATAACCTCTCCCGAGTAAAGTTGGTCGAGTAACCCGAGCCATGCTTGGCAAATGCTTCAAACAACGTAACAAAAATCCGGCCGTCCATTGGCAGACCCAGCTGGTGCATCTCATCTAGGTAGGCTGCTACTCTGCTCATGTCACCGACCCGGACCGCATAGTGCTGTATGAAGATCCTAAGAGTGCGGACATCAGGTGCGATTTGTGACGCCTGTTGCAGTTGCAGTCGAAGGTCTGGATGCTGCTTGACTACTCGACTCCACATCATGAGGACTTTGGTGATTACGTTTCGATCCCGATAGTCGGGACGGGGCTTACGGCTCTGTGCCTCGTGTCCAAGACTTTGCCGCTTCATCTGTTGATAAACATAGTCTGCTGAAGGCTCTTCTAGTGAGTTAAGAAACCCTACAATGACACAATTGAGCACCACCGTATCAATCAGCTCACCAGCAAGCACCATATCTCGGTACGCCGCCCGAACGCCGTCGGAGTCTTGCTTCAACCCAAAATAATGAATGAGTGACACGTGATGGTAACGGTTGGCCCGGATATGACGCGCGCGCATCTCCTGGTAAATCATCTGCGCCAACTCAAAATTGCCACACTTGGACGCGGCATCGAACAGCATGTTGAATGTGACCTCATTGGCCGTAACCATTCCTTGGCCCTCCATGGCCTTCCAGGTCTTGAGTGCTGATGACAGCCAAGTCTCGGAGGCATTGTATACGCATCGCTTGGAGAAGGCCATGCAACAGTTCCACTCGTGTCTACTGAGTGCCAAACCCGAATCTTTGACATCATTTATTAGCGCATAATATCTGAGCATTGCTGGCGTATCACGTTTTTCCGGAATACCAAAAATCCGCAGCAGCTTATGGCGCATTGTAGACGGAATGTACAACATACGCGGCTCGGGAAGACGTTGATAAATTTGGTAAATAGCGCTCAGTGACGGCCCACTGCCTGACACTCTTCCTCTTTGGCGCATCCGGATCATGGAAATCAAATCCAGATAGATTACTCGAGTCCCTGAATTGCGACCCACAGTATCTTCGTATGATGGATAATGGTAGTCCCATGGCCGCTCTGTGTAGTGCACCTTTGGGCCATCCGGCTGAGCATAACGCCTCAAATAGGTATCCTGGTTAAAGTTGAAGTATTCATCCGTCGAAGCCACATCAGTGGTATCCAACATCTCTAGCATTTCCTGGGCCTTTTGTGGTGCTACTTTTGGCTGAGACAAACCCCGCTGTTTGCTTTGGTGAATTCTGGATTTGGCTTTATTTTGTTTTTGGATCGCCGCAGGGTTCTCGGGTCCGGGATCGAATCCTTCGATTTCGGGGAGGATCATGGGTGCATTGTTTACGGTGCTCTCGGCGGAGCTAGCTAGACCACGGGATATTCCAAGGGTAATAACGACCGGCACTGTCGGTGTAAAGAATGTTGATAGTAGCCATTTTGAACTGTTGGTACAAGGTCGGTTAGTTGTGGGGGTATTGTGGATCGCTGGTTGGACATCTAGTGTATCAGACTGTTGTAATATTCTCGCAGGTTCTTCGGCTGATGCTGATGCTAACAAGTATCGAGGTGATATCGGCGGCCGCAGCGACTCTGGTTCTGGTTGTGATATCGATATCGATCGTATATGAGATTCATCGGCATCTGCTGCCGCCGCCGCCGCCGCTGCACACGAATGTGCCCCCCGCGGTCTTTGTCGCTCGCGCAACCGCGAGCCACACTGGGCCAACTGCAGACCAGTGCGCGTGACCTGCCCATTAAGTCGAGCAGAAGCCGTCATGAGCAGGCAATCATGACGTTGAACTAACAAAGGCTAATTGATTGATTATCTTTGACGAAAAGAGGACAATGAGCCTATAGACTTGGGTCTTTGGCGGCGGAGGGGTAAAAGACACAAAATCAATTGCGTAAATTATGATATCCTGCAATCGTCACACCCTTTGAGTCTTTATTGACGTGCAGATGGAGATGTGTTATCGCGAGGTTATCTGAATTGAGAAATTCACATGTGATGTCTGCACAATGAACGTGATTTCTTCTGGTAGATGATAAAATTGTGTGAAATGGGTTTGGAGATTACTAAGCACTGAGGAGATTCCCCAATTGTCAGGAAGTGCCATAGAGGGAAGGCACGCAGCCAAAGTCTGACATTGGGAAAGAGCCGCCGAAAGTTGGAGATGGTATGTAGCATGGCGGTCTTGATGGCGTTACATGGGGGTTCATGGGCCTGTAAATGTTCATATGATGTTTTGTGAAGGTCCTTATTTAGGGCATGCATTGGGATTTGGTTCGAATGATTAGCATCTTTCGAAGATTTAGAGCCACAGCTCGTTATGATTATATTTTATTAAGGTTCAATGTTTTATTCTAGAATCTCGCGATAATCCACTAATTAAACTACATTGTTGTAACTCTCCCGTAGCTAGAAACTCTCAACTTACAATCAACTTACAATCCTAGCCCCATTATTACCCTCTATAGAAAATATGGGGTATCGCACACAAGATTCAATCATGCCTGATCTTGAGCCTGTTCGGCTATACTTTGGCAAAACAAATCCTGTATTTTTTGGTGGGGCCCACCTATGATGTCTCCCCGGAAGCCGTTACGATACCCGATCCAGGTCCCGGCCGCCCGCTCAGGTAACGACCAATCCTCATAATTAGTACGTCATTCACTCTTCCACCCAATCTTCAGCCCATCTTTCCTATTTTCCCTTCAACAACCCGAACCCCGCTAACAATCACAGGCAAAATGGGCCGCCAAGTACGCCCCAGAAAAATCTACCAGGTCGTCGCCGACCACCTCACCAACCCCATCCTCCCCAACCTCAAAGTCCGCCCTACGCACCCCCCATGGTTTGAAGCCCTCCAAGACGTCCCCCCGCCCACCATCAACATCCGGCCCATCGCTGTGCAACTCGACAACAAAAAGCGGTTGACGCGCAAGCATAAAGCGGTGCGCAACTTGTACAAGCCGCAGCAAATTACGTATCCGGAGGATTCCCTGCGCGAGACCTTTTATCGGGATCACCCGTGGGAGTTGGCGCGGCCGCGGATGATTTTGGAGACGGATGGGCTGGATGGGCGGAGGGTGGATTGGAGTACTGGGGTGAGGCAAACGGCCATCCAGCTGACGGGTGAATGGTGAGCTTTTTTTATTTTTTTTTTTAGTTTTTTTTGTCGTTCCCCAAGACACGACCAAGTCCCTCCAACAAACTAACATTTCCCGCCTCGATACTCTCACAGCGTCGTCCAACGCCAACTGTGGCTCATAGAAAACCAAGGCCTCCACCGCGACACCGCCTACGACATTGCCCGCCGCGAATTCTACCAAGAACGCCACCTCGAAGAACTCGAAAAGCGCATCGCCGTCGAAGAAGCCCGCTACGTCGGCGGCTACTTTGGCAAGAGCCGTCTGCAGCTCGGCATGGAACAGGAGGACCGGGCCTTCGAGAGGTGGAAGGAGCTGGCGAAGAAGCAGACGGAGAAGTTGGCGGCGATGAGATCCGTGGTGCAGGGGGTGGAGGAAGGAGGGGAGGAAGGTGTGGAGACTTTGTTGGAGCACGTTACTAAGGATGAGGAGAAGGAGAAGGGTACGGAGCCGGCAGCGATGGCGGCTTAAGGTGTGAGGGGTTCTGTGTATATATTAGAAGGGGGGCCTATGTACGAATTAGGATTGTATTATTACTATTATCCAAGCCTCTATCTTTGGCTGGATTCCTGTTTTGCTTTTCAATGTATACAAGAAAAATTACCAAGTCTCTTTCTTCCTTCTCTCAATGCTTCCCACCCCCCAAAACCAGCCATCCCGCATTCTCAACCCCATACTTTCCCGCCACCTCCTCATGCTGCACCACAAACCGATCCGCAATGCTCGTATACCAAAATAGCTTCCCCGTCACACTCAACGAGCTAATCCGCGCCCATGACTCCACATACAAACTCCTCAACTTCGTCTCTGGCACCACCCCCAGTACTCTTAACCCCCACGCCACCGCCACCGCGCAAAACCCCGTCGCTGGCCCATTACTCACCACCACATCCGGCACCTGCAGATCCCTGCGGCCCTGTGGCCTTTTCAACAACGCCGGCACCACCATTACAATCGACCACAAAACCGTAAACGGCGCTGTAACTACCAACTGGTGGACACGCCGGGCCCGCGGGACCATCACGATATCGTAAGTGCCTGTTTGCCCATCTGGATGTGCAGAGGCCGTGGCAGATTCCCAGGCGGTCAGGTGGGCGAGAGAGAGGCGGTCACCGGAAGTGATGAGGTAGCGGCGGTGCGAGAGGGGGTGTGGGGGGAAGTTGGGGGTGAGCATGTAGAGGAGTTCTTTGGTGTGGCCACCGGAGCCGAGGATAAGGACGGTGTAGAGGGGGCGGGTGGTGGGGGAGAGGGTTTTGAGAAAGGTTGCTAGGCGTTTGAGGCGGCGGATGTTGAGCTGTGGGAGGGGGAGGGGGGGTAATTAGCAAGAGAGTTAGTGATAGATTGAGGAAAAGGACTTACGAGGAGGGATATGACGCATAATGAGAAAAATATTAGAATAACTAACGGGGAAATGTTCCAGAATAACAGCCAACTCAACAACGACAGTATGGTACAAAACATGGCAAAATGCAGTGACCGGGCTATGGGCTCCGTGACCAGGAGGGCAACGTAAAATGTTAGCCCTCCGACAATGAGCATGGTGGCAACCATTGTGTTTAGAGACTCAGAAGCTCTAGGATTTTTTGAGAAGTAATGAGAGACAGTTAGTGGAATGATGGATCCTCATGACACACCTCAATAGTTTGAACGTGGTGTTGGCGACATATAGCTGGCTGGGTTAAATCCCCCCTGGTTTAGGGTTGCATAGTGGTCAGATCGTTCATAAAAACCCTAGTGCTTCAGAATAACCCTATAGTGACTTACACCAACACTCGTGGTAGGGCTACCCACGCGTTACCTTGCTAATCTTGTTTTAATCACTGTTATTGCCACCTTCGCCGGAACCCGGAATCTCGTCACAGCCACTAGGAGTCATGTACTCGTAATAAGGCGTGCGGTTGGTTAGCTCATTAATTCTATTGTTGACAGCTTCCTCAGTAAAGGCGATATCGTCGTGCCACTGCGGAGCCCACTCGGCATCCATAGGGTCACAGAAATCCTCATCATGGTAACCGTACTCCTCTAGAATGGAAACGTTGAAAGTAACAAGCATAGAATGATCCTCATGCACCAGGTTGTGGCAATGGAACATGTAAACACCGGGCCAAGGACCAAAGTAGGCACGAACAGTGATCTTCTCACTCGGCCCCAGCCAAACAGTGTCCTTCAGACCAGCGGACTCATAGTTGAAGACCGTATTCCGACCACTCTGACGACTGACAATCTCGAAATCAACCAGGTGGACATGAACGGGATGGATCTCATCGGAATCATTGATCAGTTCCCAGGTCTCGACGGCACCGCGGATGGGGTTGGCTATGATACGCGACCGGACATCATCCCAGGAGACGCCATTGATGGTCCAGATGCCGTTGGTCTTGGCAAAGGTGAAAGAACGGTCTTGGTTGGAGGCTAACGAGGAGAAGTCGACGGCATTGAGTTTGTTGGGGACATTAGAAGTGTCATCAAAGGAGACATCATGCCCAACAATGAAGCGCATGACCTTGTCAGTGTGGAGGAAGTCTATCAGAGAAATATTGTTAGTTGGTATCCTCAAGTCAGTTTTTGTTAATGTGAAACATTGTAAAAAAAAAACCTACCCTCACTAGCTTGTCCTCTGTTGTTTCTTAGAGTGATGTTCTCGTCCTTGTAAGGCTCAAAGTTAATGACAATCTCATACCGCTCTCCATTCGAGATATAAACCGTGTCCGCAGGCTGCGGGCTAGTAAACAAGCCAGAATCCGAAGCAATAATCTGAAAGTTGATGTGCGACAAGGCTATAAAGTCGCGATCAAAGTACAGCAAAAAGTTCCGCGTCAACGCCGTGTTGAGGAAACGGAACCGATACTTCCGGGGCTCAACCTTCATGTACGGCCACGGAGCGCCGTTCACGTGGATGATGTCGCCGGGGATCTCATCGATCTCGCCGGATGGGAAGATAATTTGGCCATTGGAATCGTACTGCCGAGAAGTGATGGCTAGGGGAATGTCGAATTTACCGTAGGGACCGGGAAGGTTTAAGGATTTCTCATGTTCGTCGTGAAGAATATGAAAACCGGTGAGACCAAGGTAGACGTTTTCGGCGGTCAAGTGGGCTGCGTGGTCATGATACCTAAAGAACATTGGTGTTAGTAACTCGTTTACAAGAGCAGCCTTTACCTGCTAGGATAATCATATATTAAAGTAGATAACCATTAGATTGTGGTTTACAATGGTGTTCTCGTGGGCAATGAGACCGCAAGGTATGTATGTCTTTCAACCAATAAAGTTTTCGTCGCGAATGGAGACAGACTACTGAGGTGCTAATTTTGATATCCACGCATCTTCAATATTCAGACACCAGCCGTGACGTAACTCTGGCCACATACACTAGAAATACTGCAAGTGTGGCGACATGGCACATCTATCGGCGGACCGGGGACCAGGAGGCAATTAGGATTAATAGAGATTTGAAGGCTCTGTGCTTACCATTGAGTCCGAGCACTGTATTGGGAAATGCGTTAGCAATTTGAGCAAAGAATAATGAAGAAATACCAAACTTACTCTTGGGCATTGGGGTAATAGTAGTCTTTGTATTGGCCGGACATACAACGGTCATCAGCCCAACCATCCCAGGGGGCACGCTGTGATTAGTGTTAGCAGCTAGAATATGAATAGACATATCAGTCTAGCGCATGTGAAAACCCACAGAGAACGACCCGTGTAGATGGGTGGAAGTGTTGACGGATAGGTTGTTGGTGATGCGGACCACGCTCCCGACACCCTTATCCTCGACAAAGGTCGGGCCGGGAACCATGCCGTCAAAGCCCCTCATATTGGTGGCGGGTAGGTTAGGGTAGACCTTTTGAGAGAACTCGATCTCGTTCAACTCATAATACTTGATGGTGGCACCAGTCACATTGTGGTGGAACTCTTGGTTGGGCCTAGTCCAGCTGTGTTAGCCAAGTGTGTATGTGTGTGTATGTGTGTATGTATGTGTGTATGTATATATATATATATATGTGTGTGTGTGTGTGTGTGTATGTACACCATGTCTCGTATATCTAAATCAAACACCAATTTCCAAGACGCAGTATCGAACCATGTCTCGAACAATGATTATAACCACTTCTCGTCAACCTCAGGCTCAAGATACTTGAAATCTGAGGATTATAGACATGGTAGGTATAGGAGATAGTGGATTGATCCAGGAACACAATGAATAAACTTACCATTTCTGCTTTTTGATGGGAGGAATTGGCAGGGGCTGTGTATACAGCCAGCAGAACTCCGGACTAACCCAATCATGGGCGTCAACAGCCGCCGCCACTAAAATCACCGTTTTTAGCACCGAATTAACTGCAGGCATCTTGACTAGATACATGCAAACTTATTGAGAAAATAGATGAGTATACTGTAAAGAATTTCCTTTAGAAAAAGGAAAAACGAATGTGAGGATAAACAACAAAAACAAAGGTATTTATTGACACCGGAGCAAATGGGCCGAAGACAAATAAATCCCCAATTTAGTAGTAACGTGCGAGTAAGTATAAACTATAGATAATAGATAACAATTGCAAAGCCCGTGAAAGCAGCAGAACAAAGCAACGATCAAGACTCAAAGAGGGCCTGCTTTGCATTTATACAGAGTTGACGGATGAGAAAGTAGCTCTTGAACGGTACGGAGAAGAGCAGAGAGGACACTACAAAGCGGCGCGTGCAATCACCAATTATACTGTACAGAGGAGGGGGGTGGGATGTCAGTGTACTACTTGAAATGACACGCCCTGGGGGCAATCCCTTTGTAGGTGGTTATTGTGTGTGATGACGTCTTGGAGGTGTTCAAATCTCTGGAATTGATCTTGGTGAAGAAGCTATCATGTGCAGACTTGGTGATGGATGCATAGTTTTCAGTGTCTTGGTGTCCCGGTGGCCGTCTTGTACTCGCCGAACAACTCGTGCTAACCGAAGATCACAGAGAAGTTCGTGGTTTGAATATCACCGATGTGGTCAGAGACAAACTGCAGAAACAGTCAGGTCGGGACATGGAACCATGCGGTTACGCCGCGATAGATGACGACTGGAAGAGACAGACATGATACTCCTGTGTTCTGTTACTCTGTGTATGGTTGACCGAAGGGGGGGGGGGGGGGGGGTGAGAATCAGATATTCAGCACTAAGTACAATCTGTTTATATCTGCAAGAGAGGCTCAAAGTCCGATGATGTCTGGTTAGTCATATGGGCTTTTGTTATATTATTTGCAAAATTGTGCATAGTTTCTGAGGCTAAAACAATATATCAAGTCTCAGTTACGCCAACATATGCTGACTGCAGTTCTCTATAGTCATGTAAAGCCTTTTGGGCCCCAGAGATCCAGTTCGACCGATATTTCCGTAAGACCGCACACATCTGATACTATATATGTGCTCTATGCACCCAGGAAAAGTTCCCAATATATGATCCTATAGTGGTAAAGTCAGGGATAGTGTAACATGATTTCTTTATGTCTGGATTAGTAACAATCACACACCGGTCTGCTAGTTGTGCAATGTCTCCAATGTCTCCAGGTGTATGAAGGCATCCCCAGCTCAGAGACTCCATGGCGTAACTATACTCATTATCGTAAAAGACTTCCCAGTTTGTGATGTAGAGCAGTTGATGAGAAAACAGAAATTCCTGGAACGTCCAACCTCGTGTATTCCATTTGGTCTTTTTTATCTTAGAGGTGATCATTTCTTGGGAGAAACAGCCATAACTATCTTCTTTTAGAATAGTATTGTATGTGTTGGTACGTGCAATCCGAAAACCTGGAATCCTGTCTTCGGTGTCTGAGTCAAAGGCACAGACCAAAGTCAAGGCTGCATGGTCATAGATATAGTTCATATTATGGATCTGGATTGACTCGTCTTCTCCATCTTGAATAATGCAGTAGCGATCAATCCAGATGTAATCATATCCCAACTCCTTAGCCAGAGCAATACAATCTCGGAGCATTGGTCTGATATGGTCCGACAATTTTGTCTGCGAGGACTTATCTGTGCTAAAGAATCCGGGCTTCATGAACTCTTTCACATTTTTCTTAGTTAACTTCAATGCATCTTCACCTGCGCCCCAAACATAGCTGAGAGCCATATATCTTGGCCATTGGCGCCGACTCAACTCAACTAAGCATAATTTTGTGGTATGTATTGCATGAAATCCATGGATGATCACGTCTAAACTATGAATCAGCATCTTGGCACTTCTAACTTCGTGTATAAACTGCAACATACCTGAATCTTGATTGATCGTAGACTGAGGTTTCCCTTGGGCCTGTGTGATCCATTGTTGTAACAACCCAACTTGAAATCTAGGCTCATCCCAAAGCTGTATGGCTACTGGTCTTAATAATTGACTATTTTTATAATCTACACGAATATGCAGACTTTTAAAACAATCACTAGTGAGGGTATTTCTCCGAAACTTTGTCTTCAAGAAAACGTGGACTGGGATGACATCTTTCTCACCTCCCAACAACCGTAACGCTTCTTGGATAGACATGGGATGGTCAATAAAGTTTACCAGCACATCCATAACCACAAGTCCTCCCTGATCACGAGATTCCAAGTGTACAAGTTGGATGATGGCTACACAAGAGCCACACAACCCAGGACACTCTGGGCGCCAGTATCCAATAGGGGCTRGAGGTTGATGCAAACTTCTCCACCGATGGCAAGCAAAGAATTGRCYCTCAATCCACATATGATRACAACTTGGACARAGGTTRGAGAAGTCTGGCGTCGCAGACAGCCATATATTCTTATATGTTTCCCATCTCGGCAGAGGCAACACGGCTTTTTGAAACGCTAGAAAGAGTTTCCATCGCAATCGAAGCCAGCGACACAGAGTTCTGCGATGGCATTGATACCTTCGACTTTGGGTAACTTGGTTAAGATATCTCAATCTGGGTCGAAGGTATCGTGGAAGAGGAATGTCTCCCGCAAYAGCTATGGGTTTTTTCTTTGGAGAAGATTGGTTTGTGTTTTTGGTGGTTAATTGTTTCCACACTTCAGAACGCAACTGAGGATCAGAAGTAGAATATCTGACCCCTTTATAATTCCAATTAGTCTCAACCGATAGCATATTCTGAGAATGGGCTTGGTGTTTCTTCAGGGCTCGTGGAAGTGGCCTTGGCCTTTCTTTCCGCTTCTCCTTCAGCATTGTTGCGYTCCACAGAGTGAATAACCGGAATCGGTGTTTCCTCGATGATCGTCCAGGTAGCCTCAGYGTCTGTCSACGCAAGTGACGTTTCTTCTTCCATAGATAAATGGTGGGCTTGATCCTCATGGTTCTCATGGTGGTCAAGCACAGAAATTGTATATGTTGAATCAGAGTAAAATAGAATTCAGTTCGTGAAATGGGTGTTGTGAAAAAAAGAAAAAATTCAAAGCTTGCTAAAGAGTTTTTTTTCTAGTTCAATCTTCGTACAGCCCAAATGAGGGGTAACAAGCCTCAAATAAGAAACTGCAAAAATATGTCGCCGACACTTGTTGCAGCAGGAAAGAGCACCAGGCTGTGAGGCTCAGTCATGTGGCCAATGGCCATTGACTGACAGCATGTGCCATCACTCAACCTTTTAAGACAAATTGTCTTCAAGATAAAGAGTACTCCGCCATAGCACAGGATGAGGTTGAATAGGCTCCACCATTGCTGATAACCTATGGTTTCAGTGTTGTTCAATTTGCTGAAGTTAGGTTGACGAAGTACTGTGGGAAATCCCTGTTGTGTTGCACAGGCTTACAGGTTCATTAAGGGTCTTTATAACCCTATTTTGGCCATTTCTGATTCCGCTTCTGATCTCTGATTAACAAACTATAACTTTTATTTAACCCCTAACATCCCTTCTACACACCAATCTCATTTCTCCCAAACTCCCGCACCGCCCCATGCAACACCTTCTTCACCTTGTCATAAACCCCCTCATCTGCCGCCAAAGTCCCCCAGTTCCCCTCCATCAATCTCCCCACCCCAAAGTCCATCTTCGCCCCCCGCGAATCCGTCACCCGCTCCCCCGCCTCCACAAATACCAACTATGCTCCCGCATGATCCCAAATCTTACTCCGCCTCTCCGGCTTGAGATACACTCAAATCGACGTATTGCCCAGGCCCATCGCCAATGCACAATACCGGTCCACCTACGAGATCAAATCGGAGCCCGGGAATGCAGTAGATGGCCGGGCGGCAATGAGCTGGTGGAGGTCGCTGTGCGAGAACTTTGGCATCGTCGAGCAGCCAACAAGCGTCACGGGAATGTCGGGCGTGGACGACTTTTGCAGACGGCGGGCGGGAGCCCCAGTGAGCATAAGGAGCTCAATATATGATCCACAGCTGGCGGCGGCGGAGAATAAGGAGCTGGTGGTGCCGACGGAGGCATCCTTGATGGGGCCCACGATGTCCCAGGGGAGCAACAGAACGGCAATGGCACTGAGCAGCTCCTTGCTGTTTTCAACAAGGTCGATATTCACAGCGTACGAATGACCGTTAACAAAAGCCTACGTGCCATCAATCGGGTCAAAAATCCACGTCTTCTTTCCTTTCCCCCCTTTCGGCGTCCCCTTCCCACAGATATCCAACACCCAGCAAATCTCTCCTGCCTCCGTTGGAACCACCACACGCCCCCTCTCGCCAAGCTCCGCCTTCAACCTCGCCAACTTACCGACAACCCGCGCACAAAACTCGGGAGACTCCCGGAGGGCGGCAGCATCCTCTTCTCCGACGAGCCTGTCGGTGAGGAAGTAGATGGAAAAAGTGACGCTCCACTATCAACCCATCCGACTCATCCGACCCCAAGCATGCCGCCCACAGATCCTGCCCCTCGATATCCGCCATTACGCTGCAGTCCAACTCGGCAATGACTTCGTAGGTCCCTGGGAAATGCCATGACATGTTACGGAGGGAGAACCCCTGGGTGCAGATGCGGTCGATGATACCGGCGCGGGCAAAGTCGGGAATGGCAGGGATGGTGGCGCGCGGTTAGGATTCGAGGATATGGGAGGCTTCAAGGAGGGTGACGGGGATGGAGAAGAAGATAGAGGAGATGCCGGCAAGGCCGGCACCGAAGATGATGACAGAGGTTATTTTGGTGGGGACGGTCATTTTAGGGGGAATGGTGTCCTTGTGCTTTGGGGGTCTCTGTGATGATTATGGTGAGTGATGTGGAATAGTCAGAGATGTGAATGGATGACAGTAGACCATATCATCGTAGGTTGTGCTGTTAAATTTATATATTGTCTCATTAGAGAGGTAAAAAGGATTTTTCTGGCTTCATACTCCTGCTAATCCACCACCTCCGCTTCTCCTTCCCTTTCTCTCTCCCCTTACAGCCCGGAACAATATCTCAACTCCGTCACATATTATACAGTAATATTATTCAATCATGATTCTCTAGCTTGGACCTCCTCCAATCCCACCAATCCTCCAGCAAACTACAGAATCACGTCCCTTTTGCAACTCTGCCGTCATCCCGAGTATCTTGAAGCCCTTCCCCAAAACCCCATTAACGTTACGATGAGATCCGCCCGTGTCCATTGGTCGCTTGGGGGTGTAAAAGAGCCACGAGGAAAGGTTACGGTGGGATATAATTGCCGTTACCCTGTTGGTAGTTGGTGGGGGTAGGGCCGGGCGTTGAATGGGTTGTGGATTCCATTGGCTTTTTACGATGCGGATATCGATAACCGAACTTAGAATTGTCTAGGCCAACAATATGAGAAAGATGGAGAGATCTTGTGGGGAGTCGAATGGTGGTGTAATACGGAGAGGAACACCGATGGAATGATGATGCATACAAGTTTTTTTTTTTTTTTTTCATTCAGGCCCACAAGACTGTAGCAATATTATACCTGGTTACCAGTATATCCTTTTCAAACATACTGGCAATATCTCTAGAACTATAACCACCTGGAATATGAAATATGGAAACAATATATGTGATATTGACAGCCATCAAAAACCAATATAGAAAGCTCGGACAAAGCCTCAAAGTTCTTTCGGTCTAATAATATCAGTCAAAGGTCAGAGTACTAAGAAATTACATTTTGTTAAGCTCAAGAGTACGAATTGTTTCTTGCATTCCTTCTTGACTAGTCTATTTTCTTTTGTTTTTCCATTGGCACACAGGGCCTCATCTCGCCATTACGCCGCAACAATTGCAATAGCCAACACACGTATCTTGTCTTGCCCCACCCGTGTCTCCCAGCCCACGAGTTTCCATTGCCGAGAGAAGTTACCCAGCGGTGAGATCAAATATCAAGCACATGATATTGCCACGGTATCTCCTTTGTTATCTTAACCACCATATACTCACTATTTCGGTACCCCGTGTATCCATAACATACTGCGGTAAATACACACCACGGGCTCGTATATTGATCGATGGATGTGCAATGGCCATTGTCCCTAGTACCCTGTTCAAGTCTTCACCGCGCAACTTTCCGGTTGATCAGCACCCATGTGCGGATGTATCCTTGTGACATGTTTCGTCTTTCTACCACCGTGATTTCCTGCCATCCAACTTTACAAACCGGATCACTGTCAATTGCAAATAGAAAGCCTACGTAAGAATTCTGTTAGAACCAAAAGTTGAACACCACAGGCTCATAAGTAGACTTCTTTAACTACATACATTATCATGACCAACGTGATTCCGATCAACTAGAGATACTCACTAAGCGGCTCAGATATGTGAACATGTGAACCCACATTATCAACCTCAATATAGCACTAAGCTGAAGATCATCAGCAAAAGTGGAGGCTCGAGCAAGCGATGCGCAGAACTTTACCGTTCTTGGAAAGGACACGATAAATGACACGGCCTGATACCCGACGAGACATGTTAACTACACAAGCTATGGAAGTTCATTGTGCTATTTTTTAACCCTAACAATAAAAATATCATATACATCTATGAAGCATTATTAACTATAGAATCCCAAAACCTCAGCATAGCCCAGGAATAATGGTCCACTTCTTCCGAATCTTATCCTCCCCAAACATATTCTCATACCACCTCCTCCCATTATACGCCCTCGGAAACATGGCAAAAACTTCATTCACCAAAAAGATCCTCGCTGGTGCACACCCCCACCCCGCCGCCATCCAAAACCCAAACCACTCCACCCACTCGCAAAGATAATGCGGATACAAAATCCACTTAAACAGCATCGCCTGTGGCACCCGATAATGCTTCTCCACGCTAACCATTTCTTTCTTCTCCCCACCGTGCGCCCTCTCACCAATCCGTTGGCGCCGTCTCTTCTCGGCTCGGCGGATTTCGCGGAGTTCCTCGTCGTGATAGAAGTTGCCCATGAGGCCAATATAAAAAATGGCAATGCCGAGGGTGAATTGGAAGGTTCCCAGTGAACTGGACGACCAGTCGGATGATGATACGGGGCCGTAGCCGGAGAGCCAGCTGCCAATGGAAAGGCCGTTGCAGAGTTGGAAGGCGACGGCGTTAAGCCAGATTAGGAGGTGGATCGGGGACATGCTGGGTTGCAGGAAGGGGAACAGGACAGCGCGGTAGAGATAATGGATGGTCTGTGGTGGAGCAAGTGTTAGCAAAGATGTTCAGTTACAGAAGGGAAAAAGGTTAATGGACGTACAAAGAGGCCGGCAAGGACCTTGTTTTGCCATGGGATGTCCTCGAGGCGAAGACCGAGGCGGCCTGGTAGAGTGGCCATTGTGTACAATAAGGAGAGAAATCCGGGGATCTCCATTGTAAACCAGGCAATTCGTCCCGGGATGTTGAAGATGCTTTTGACACTGGTTTTGCCCATACCATACCAGCTGATGACGAACTGAAGGGTGCCCATCTAGAGTTTTGTTAGAAAAGATGATATGCTTATGATCTGTCCGGGTGGTAAGACCTACTACCGGGTATGCTATGCCGAAAACAGCCTTGATGAGGATCCAATTGCTATATGTGGGTGGAAACCATTGTGACTTGATGACGGCAAGGAGGTCGACACTCATTGACGTCATGGTTCGATTATCTTGAGATGTGGTGGTAATGGATTGTGTTGCAAGATAGACCAATATGCTTATAGGTTGAGACAATCAAGCATTTAGCCAGGAATAAGACTTGTTGGATGATTTGATGATGAGACCAGAAATTTTTGAATTGTGGTGCTAGGTGATCATTGTGTTAAGCTAAACAACAAACATCACGTCTTCACGTTTCAACCTGTCCTGTATAACCCTTGGTTTTTATGTTAACCCTAGTATATATTGGTTAGATGAATAATTTCGTGTAAAATATACCGTACATCGCAACTATTTAGCAAATCCAGCTACTTTTAAGGAGTCATTCCATCACTGTGAGATACAGTCCTAAACGTGATTATAAAGGCTATTACCATGTTCTGTTTTAAACTGATCATAATGCATGCTGATGGGTTTCATTGCTGAACCTTGGTCTGTCAGCTCTTGAGAAATCCATGTTCATGTATTATTGCATTGTGGCAAGTAAGGTGTTCCCAATTGTCTTTGGTATGTCCTGATAGGTCTGATTGAGCTAAGTACTATGCAAATTATTTGTGATCGTTATTTCTACTTAATGTCATTGGTTCTGAGGTTCTAGAAGCAAATAACAGCAGATCACCTAGTGTAGAATTTATTTATATGTACGGAAAAGCCTAAATGTTAGAGTTATAAGCCCTGTACACTCGCTAAGAGATGCTCTCGGAACTAATTCGATAATCTCTTATGTCGTTCGCATCTCTCAAGACAACATCAGGAACCCTGAATAATATGTCTCAAATAGGTCTAAGTGGATGTTGCTTCTCTAGAACATCAATCCATCTTTTCCAACCTCTTTTTGCCCAATCGGCGAATCTTGTTTCTCCAGGATTGAGAAAGCAAACGTACGATGGCATGGTCTAAGGACCTCTTTCTTCTTTCCTTCCTTCCGTCCGGCCCCAAAGACTGACGAACTCCTTCCGACTAGTATTTCATCCCTCCAGTCTCTCTATCTATCTCTCTCTCAGCTCAACCATCAATCAAAAGATTCATATCTGTAACAAAACAAGATAATCAACTAAAACATCTCTCCCCCACTTATCTAATCAATAGCAAATCACAGTGACGGGTAAAAGGCCTTGGTAAATAACTCAAGGCTCCATATAACTCATTCGATTCTCACTCATGACTCGCCGTCCCCGGTCCGCCAACTGACTGATGCGTGCATTCTAGAACCTAGCGGTCGCCCCTTTTTGTGCCTAAATCGCACCACTTGGAAGCAAGGGCCAAGTCCTGCACATCATACGTCCATATCCATTATATTCAACTATTCACAAGCAACCAACTCTCTCAGAACAAGTTTAGCATTAAGTGCTGACGGTGATTTTTCCCCTAGGATCACGACGACTAGATATCTGCCAGGGGCCATTTGTAAATAAGAATACATGTATAATAGAGTCTTATATGCATTGTGGCATTGGGCTGTGTGATGGTGATAGTAGGTGGTATCGGCATCTCCAGTTTGTGTTTGGATGAGCCAGTGTGATTTTCAATTTTATGAGGGAGAGTGAAGGAGAGAAAGAGGGAAAGAGAGAAAAAAAGGGGAAAAGAGGGATTTGCCATCAGCCTAGCATTGACGTCGGCCTGAAGAATTCCGAGGAGGACACGTGTGTCATGTGCATGTGTGTGTCCTTTTTTTTTATGGTAGTGTCCTAAAAGGTATTCAATCTTCACGGTAGTTCCGGAGCTGAGTCTGAGTGTGGAAAATACAACCCTAGTATGCCCAACTCAGGTAGTTTCTATCAACCTTAATAAAATAAATTTACTTCTTGCCAAAATACAGCCAGACAAAAAAAAAAAACTCTGGTTCAGCAGGCACATGCGCGGCAGATATACCAAACACACCATTTTTCCAACAGCTGGCTCAATAAAGCAAGCAAGCAGCAGATAGCACAACTCCGGAACGTAACCCGATTTACCCGTCGCCTTACTTACACCAAATCCTCATCATCCCCACCGCACTTGTCTCACCGCTCACATCCCAAAGCAAAAAAAAAAAAGCATTATGTTATCACCGTTCTTTATCCATCACAGCAACGTTCTCTTACTAGCCAACAATTGTGGCGACGAACTAACCTAATCCATCCCCGCCATATCTCCACATCAGAATCTATCACGCGGTGTAAGGGTTATGTCAAGAATTAATATATGATAATGATAAGGTTGATGATGCAACTGGAAAATGACAGCTCCTTCCCGATTACTGAGAACTACTGAAGGATATGTTTAGGATCGGAAAGGAAAAAAGTTGATAGAACTTAGACTTAATAATAAAAAAGCAACTACTACAGACAACAGGATCAAGCCAAGATATTAAACGGTTGGTCGGTCAGTGGTAGCGAGGCCAGTGAAGGAACTCTATCCAGATCATACTAGATGCGGTGCGCCAGTCATGTGTCAAGACGGCCGGGTCATGACTTTTGCTAGCTGTGTATCCATACGTATATATGTATGTACACATGTCTCGATGCTACGGCAGTGGTTTGCGGCGGGTAAGCGGATGCATAAACGGAGACGTCACCTGCTGAGGTCATAGTGTCTTCTTTGTCCATGACATAAAATATATGTTTCCTGATAACAACAGAAACATCAGATTAGTGGGTCTGAGTGTGTTCGAGATGTCATTAAGAACAATGAAATCCGGGGGCCCTGTCTCTGCGAAGCATACCACTTACACGTTTCTGGAAACCCCGTCGCAAACTCCGTCATAGGGTCTCTTTTGCTTGCTCCCTCTCTTTTTTTCTCTTTCTTCATATAAATACTCGCCTTGTCCATCTGCGGGATTGATCTGAATCATCGATCTCAGCTCATTTCACACATACTTTCTCAACTTCTTTTTTCTTTTTTTCTTCGTCCGCTTCTCTTTCCCTGGCGGCCGGCTTCTCACCATGTATCTCGTCCCCACCCAGGCCACTCTGGTCAAACAGACCATCCCCCTCCTCCGCTCCCACGGCGACCTCATCACCACTATCTTCTACCGCACCATGCTCTCCGCCCACCCCGACCTCTCCTCCATCTTCAACACCGCCAACCAAGCCACTGGCCGCCAGCCCCGCGCCCTCACTCACCTCATCCTCGCTTACGCCGAACACATCAACCGCATCTCCGAACTCACCCCCGTCCTCGAACGCGTCTGTCAAAAACACGCCTCACTCAACATCCAACCCAAAGACTACGACATTGTCGGCAAATACCTCATCCAGGCCTTCGCCGCCGTCCTCGGGCCCCCTGTCTTTACCCCCGAGGTCGAAGCCGCCTGGAAAGTCGCCTACCGCATCCTCGCTCGTATGCTCTCAGGCCGCGAAGAGCAACTCTACAACTCTTTTGGCCAGTGGCAGGGCTTCCGCTCCTTCAAAATCACCCGCAAAGTCCAGGAAACTCGCACCCCAGATGTCTTCTCCTTCTACCTTGTCCCCGCTGATAACCAACTACCCCTCCCCACCTTCCTCCCCGGCCAATACGTCTCCCTCCAGATCCCCATCCCCGCTACTGACACAGCCCCAGCCACTGTGCAAACAAGACAGTACTCCCTCAGTGAAAAGCCCCGCCCAGATTACTATCGCATCACCCTCAAGCGCGAACGGGACCCCAAGACCGGCCCCGGCATCGTCAGCACCCAGCTCCTCGACCACTACAACATTGGCGACAAAGTCAAACTCAGCCACCCCGCTGGCGAATTCTTCCTTGATGTCGCCGCCGAAAATGTTGGCACCACCGTCCCCCTCGTCCTCATCTCTGCCGGCGTCGGCGTCGCCCCCATGATGAGTATCCTCAATACCACCCTCTCCTACGTTCCTGCCTCCCGTGCCGGCTCCTCAAATACCGCCGGCGCTCCCACCCCATCCACCCCGCTTGTCACCGGCGTCGCCGGCCCCGCAGCAAACGCCCTCAATATCTCCGCACCCACATCCAGCAACGGCACGCGCAGCCGCAACCATTCGCGCCCTGAAAGCCTCATTGCCACCAGTGACAACGAGAGCCTTGACGAGGCCTCGACGCCCGCGTCAAGTACCTCCACGGGGCCTGCGAACCGTCCAATAACATGGATCCACGGCTCGCGCGGAGACGCCGCCTTTGACATCTACATCCGCAGCGTGGCGCACCTGCGGAGTAACTTCCACTCCGTCATCTTCAATACGAATCCCGCGATTGGCGACATGCCCGGGCTCGACTACAACTTTTCCAGTCGCGTCGATCTGACGAGGTTAACAGACGCCGAACTACACATCAAGCACGGGAGCACCGAGTACTTTATCTGCGGCCCCGAGGAATTCATGGTGGATGTCAGGGAAGTCTTAGTGATGAGAGGGGTGGATCCAACACGGATCAAATGCGAATTGTTCAATTCTGGCAATTTGCTGGAGCGGAAAAAGCACATGTAACTATAGTCAACCGTCATTTTATCCTTTTGCATCTATTGTCTTGTATAAAATTTATAGACTTTTTATTTCTTCATCATTGTTTGGGCACGTGATATTATACCGCTTCGGGTAACACATGACCTTGATTTAGGCTAGCCAGTCTACCTGACTGTTCCTTTCATTTGTATATTTTGTGTAACAGAAGTTAGCCTCCACCTTGTCTAAGTATCATGTACACACACCTACACACATACACACATACACACTATGTCACTTAGTAATATTTGTCTCGTCAACACCGAAGATGGGCTTCGGTAATTTATTCGATAACACGCTTAAGTTCAGAATCGTATATACCACATTCTGATTCAAAAACATATGTCGCACCAACATCAAGATACAACGAAATCATTGCTCCTATCCGACACTGGCGGTCAACGAGCAAGAAAAAAAATAACTCAGAACAGTAACCACACTTATGCGGATACCCATCCTGAGATTCTAACATTAGAGCCTCCCTCCAAGACCATGTAACCCCAGATCATGACAGGTATAACGCTTGCTACCATGTGAGTGACATCAGCCATCGGTAGATACAAGCCAGTCCAATATAACCAACAAGTACCCCATGCATGTAAAACAAACAGGAGCCGAAGCAAAAGCAAGAGAAATAGACGCTCGCTATAGCAAAACCGAAACCACGCTGAGATGCGTCCGTCCAAAAAAAACTTTCCATGAGGATATAAACCATGAAAAAAATGAAAAGAGAAAAAAGAAATTAATATGTCCCGCAGAACAAAAGGATGATAATTGATGCGCCCCATAGGAACCAAATGAATAAGAAACAAAAAAAAGAAAAGACAGAATATGCCAAAAGTATCGAGTAGTGATAAAGAACAAATAAAGATGTAATAGTAACAAAACAAAGTTTGAAAAATAAAAGTAGATGAACAAGAGTTAAACTTTAGTTTTCGCTAATCGCTCATCCCATGATACTGCCAATCATGTGAACAGGCGGCCATCAAGGTTAGACTTAACGAAGGCCGCTGAAGTAGTATGAATGCGAGAGACTTTACTCGTGGTTGGGGCGACCCTGTTGGGTACCACCTCGGCTACCGCCACGAGAGAAGCCGCCACGACCGCGGCCACCACCGTTACCACCACGGTAAGCGCCACGACCACGCCATTCACCACCGCCACGACCACGGCCACGGAAAGAGTCACCACGACCAAAACTCTTGCGTTGAACCTGGTGGAAACCGTCAGGAGAGTCCGCAGGAGGGTTGCTTGCGGTGGTGTTCCAAGCCTTCTTCTCGTGATTGTACGCCTTGGGCGCGACGTTGGGAGTAGGTGCAGCAGGCGCCGCCTCTTCCGAAGGAACTTTAGCAATTTCCGTAGGGCCTACAGGAGGCAGCTCCTGAGCGGCCTCCACAACGGGCTCGGCTTTCTCGACAACAGGCGTTGGCTGGGCATCTTCAGCATTGACTTTGACCCAGTCCTGGGAAGCCACCGTTTCGTCAGCAGCCGTGGTAAGTACCTCAGCAGCAGAGGCAGCTTCTAGAATAGGCTCACCCTCGATAGGAGTCTCAGGAGACTCGGAGGCGGGCTCTACAGGGGTAGTATCAGCTTCCTCGGTAGTCTCAACAACCTCAATAGGGAAGCGGTAAGCAGCAGCAGCAGCCTTAACTTGGGCATCTATCAGAGAACATTATATTAATACATAAACTTTCTTCATTTGATATCACCGTCAACTCACAAGTAGTAGCGAGAGTCTCGCCAGAGGTAGAAATGGTGGTCTCCTCAGAACCATCAACAATCTTCTGCATGGTAGCAACGGCAGCTTCATCGCCACTGTAGACTTGGAGAAGAACGCCCTCAAGGGCTTTGTTTTCATCAAGGTTCTGGTCAGCCTCTTCAGCGCGGCGAGCAGCAGCTAAACGCAAGAACTGAGCAATGGCCAATAAAGCATCGTGGACAGCCACACGCTTCTCCTCCTCAAACTTGGCTGCAGCCTCGGAAACAGCCTCATCCTTAGCCTTGTAAGATTCATTCAAAAGCTCCTCCTTGAGCTTGTACTTGTCGGCAAGTGCGCGCTCACGGTAGTCGCTAATGAGCTTCTTAGCAGTGGCAACCTGCTCCTCATATTGAGCAAGTTGTTTTCTTTGGGCGGGAAGCTTCAGGACCTGCTCCTTCTGATCCTTGTTAATAATACGAGCAGTGACGAGATCATCAAGGGACTTGTTGGGGTTTTCGTTGACGAGAGATTCCGCTTTGTGGGCATTAGACTAGAGAGTCAAAGTTAGTATATTATTTAGTGGAGTCTGGAAATAAGTTGAGAAAACATACAATCTTCTTGTTGATATTGCGGATGTTCCTGATAAAAAAAAGAAGCTTTGTTAGTATCATATAATTTGCACTGGTTTCCATATGGTACGACTAATTAACCAAGTCATGGATAACCTACTTGTAAAGCTCCTTGAAGATAGAATGCTCGTAACTTTCTAATGAACCGTCATCCTGAGTAGGATCAGCAGCTATAGAGGCGGAGGGAGCAGGAGAATCGGTGCGAATTATGGCCTTCGCCGCATTCTTGGCCGCCTTGGGCTGGGCAGACGACGCAGTCATCGCGGTAGTGTGTGGGTGTATATGTGCAAAGTGTGGAAATAGAATAGATGTCTGGGATAACAAGACAAGAAAATCAAAAGGATAGACTTGTCTAGTGAGTATTCAAGATGAATTCGAGTCGCAAGTGAAGAGATGGTAAAGTGGAAGAGAGAAGGTTAATTGAATCAGTAGAGGGGACACCTAAGTACGTCTGGTGTAGTAATCGGTGAATTGGCGGTTGTGGCAGGAGCTGATGAAGGTGGGATGGTGGAATGGTGTTAGCCGGTAATTTCCTAGTTTATCATAGCGGGGCGCGAGGCTGAGAAAGTGAAAAATTGAGAGATGTGTATCTGGATTGACTTGAAGCAGAAAGAAAATAATAAATAGCTTATTGGGGACAGGAAGACAAAAAGACTCAAATTATAGTTCCATACTGAATAAGGGGATTTTGTATTAGAATACAATAACTTTTATAAACAAAAGAGCTGCAGCCAACCGACGGACCTCCTGCCGGCCAGCTCACAATGCAAAACTGCCCGTTTAAGTTAGTCTGTATCCCTGAAAGTGCATTGTAGCCCCGAGCTCTTCTGGTTTAGATGCGTTTAGGCGGGGCGGCCCCTGTTTTCTCCACACCTTAGTGGGTGTTAGTGACGGAGGTTAGATGTAACCCTAATGACTTTCCATCCGAACATAGTCATGGTGAGGTAACACATGCTTGACAACAAGCCATGCTTTCTATCATCCGGAGCTTCTTACTCGCATACTTACCACAAAATGAACGGGTCTTCCGAGAATTACTCTTCTCCTTAAAGTTTTACTACTGCAGGTGGTGATTGACAGCGAAACGGTCTCCTTGCGTGACCCCTTACTTGGACGTCCTCAATTCCTTTCCTTTTTGGGCTCAAGTCCCCATTTTTATATGGATTCTAGAATCTGTTCGAAATAGCTTCACAATAGGAAATTCAATATACAGGGCAATAACCTAACCTAGCGAAAGAGCAAGAGTGAGTTATAGCATCCTCATTTACGAAAGTCATGATGTCCTTCATTCGTACTCAATTAATTTGGTGGTTGTGATATCACTAAATACCTACATGACTCAGTTGTACTTTACCCATGTCATTTGAAGCTTAACAGCTGCGACTGGTCCCTGTGCTGTTATCCAGATACCAGACGTCATGTACATGACAGGACGAACAATGTTCTGTCTACCAGTTGAGCGGGGTATTTTATCCCGAGTCCAGTACTCAGAATAAATCCAGTGCTAACCCAATGATATGTTTCCTCATGATGCGTTTCCATCTGATTTACCAGTATAATATCCAACCACGAGGCATCAGGCCTTAAACTTGAGCAATGAGTCCTATCAGAGGTTAGAGGCTGAATACGCTGATATATGAACCTTCATACTTACTGCAACGACTTTGTTCACAGTAGCCGGTGTCAAATTCTTTTCGCCCTTTTTCTTCGTCTCAATTGATGCTTCCTTGACAAGTCTAAAACTCATTAATTCCTGAATAACATCTCCTATAACCCTCAAAAGCAATTATGAACCTACTTTTCCATGAACATCATATAATCGAGAAATATCTAGCCATACCGTCAGTGTATTGAAGTGGCCTAGCAACCGCAAATTCTTCCAACTCACCAGAACGTCTACATTCTTGCTCAAGTTGCAGTTCGAATGCGCTTTGATAATCTTCTTCACCTTCGCCCGCGGATAAAGCTTCGCACCAGGCGCCATAATTCACGTAATCAACAGAAAACAGCACGACCGAAAGACAAGTAATCGAGGAGTGTAGTAAAGAAGATAACGTAATGATATCACAATGGATATCAAATTCTAATCATTGACGTTAGTCATCTTGTTGACCCCTACGCGCCGACCGCGACACCCTTGTCAATTGACTACCTCCAACTTTATGATATTAACCCTAAATACAAACCCCAATCATCACCCCCTCCATGCCCCACCATCGTCACTCCTCTCAGTATATCGAACAACGATACTCAGCCACCACGACTACACTATTAGCCCAGCCATATCACCACCAAAATGATCTCTAGACGAATGGTAAGCTCCAATTCTTTGTTTCTGGCCTTACTTTTATTGGGGAATCACTAACCCATCATCTCACCATTTTTTCCAGCTTTCCAAAGAAGACGAAGCTGCTGTTGGCGACGAAATCGAGGTCCGCCGTGAAGACCAAGATCGTATCAACCGCTTCTCCCGCCTTAACCAACGTGAAACCATCCTCGAAGTCTCCCTCACCACCAAGAACGTACGTTTGTCCATTTTCCCTTCTTTTCCCATTTTATACCATTCCACGCAAACCAATATCGCATGCATATTCTAACACACCCTTTCCAGAAAGAAAAAGAAGACCTTGACGACCTCTCCACCGAACTCGAACTCGCCGATGAAGATACCTCCGTACCATACAGGATTGGTGATGCCTACTTTCACTTGCCACTCGAGAATGCACAAGAGATGTTGACAGAGGAGACAGCGAGGGTGGAGCAGGAGGTGAGTGATTTGGAAGAGAAGCTTTCAAATCTGAGGGACGAGATGTCAGAGTTGAAAGTACAGTTGTATGCACGGTTTGGGAAGAGTATCAACTTGGAAAAGTAATGTGGTGTTGTACATTTAGGGATATAGAAGTAAGGGAGATAGGGGTATGATTCTTTGGCTTTTATCACGAGATATCCAGTAATTTATTGCACAAGTTCACTTCAAACAGTACTTTTCAGTGTACGAAACTGGAACATGTTCACTTTAAGAATGCCGAAATTGACAGGTCAGATAATTTAATGTCAGATAGGAAGCTAACTAATGAACTAAACGAAAACGAAGAACTTAGGTATAATATGAAATAATTGATATGACAAACTTTTTAACAACATATTCTAACCTCCACCTCAAGAACCAAGACATTTTTGTCATGATAACGTAACAAATCGCACTAACAAACCACTGATGAATATCCACGGCAAACACATCATTCAAGCATTAATTTGCTGTCTTCTTCGGACGAAATCCCAGCCAAACGATCTCAGTATCATCGCCAGATAGACCCAGAAAACAATCACTACTGACTGATAATCGATCCTGTCTGGCCAAGCAAACCTTCACGAGTGCTCCTGGGGAACGTTGACACCAACGGCCGAAGAGTTCTGCGGGGCCACTGGGCCGACAACTCCATTAGGAGGAGTCTGAGTCCCAGGTCGATCGTGTTGTTGGTCACTCTCCGAATTGGAAATGGCTGAAGAACCATTGGCTATGGAAATTTCGCCATGGGTTGGCTGGGTCTCTGGAGTTGGAGCAGGAGCGGACGGTACAACCAAAAAACTCTCATCAGAGCCAAACCCACCTGGAACAGTGCAGCGGTAGGAGTCCGATGTAGTCCTGTCGGTGTAACCGGAGAATACAAGGCAGCCAATCGATCTCTGGATGATGGCTTGGGTGAACCCCATTGGAAACATTCCTTTCATCTCGTAATCAGAGGGGCCGATCAAATCCTTTTCTTGTTTGGCCTCTTCAGCGGCTTGCTGGGTTGGAGTCAGCATTACATTGCTGAAGGTGTTGGCAGCTGTGCAGGATGGAGAAACCATACGAGCGGGAGCGATGGCAGTAGACACGGCGGTTGATGCCTCTCCAACCACTAGAGCATTGGTATTTACTAGTTTCGGTAACCTAAAGCTAAATGAAGAACGAATCGAGCCTATACCGGCAGACTTCTTCTCAGCCCGAACAGACAAAAGCTGGTTAGACTTCTGCTTGATAAGCCGAGTCAAAGTCTTCGGCCAATCTTCATCTTGAGGGACTTGTTTGCGCACACCTTCGGGAGCTTGGTCAGCGCAGCCATCGACCTGCAGATCGAAATGATGGAGGTTCAAGTCCAGAGAATCAGGACCGAAAGAGAAATACAGATCGGCGGGGCCATCGCCATCTACGTTCTGGGCACCACAACCTGCCACGATCCTGCTGATGAGTGGCTCCCAAACGCCTTCGGGGGAAGGGCGGTAGTTCTTCACCCATTCCGACATAGAGGGCTTGATAGTTGCTGGAGAGGACGAAGAAGCGCAAGCGTGAGAAGGACCGGCTTCGGCAGCATCAGCCGAGGTGAGTTCGCTCGACTGCATGGAGTGCGACACAGCGATGCGTATCATCTTAGCATCGGGGTGGTTGAAGCCCTGTGAAGCAAGCTAGGCTTCCAGGGTAGCAGCGCTATACGACGGCTCATGCAGAGCCACGACCTCAACCTGGGAATCCGAAGTCTCCCACCGCCACAGGGCGAGTCTCTTGTCTATAATGAGACCCTGTTCACTCAAGGTAACGGGACAGTCTTCTGTGGCAATCGTAGCACGCGCGGTGGAAATGATCGAAGCGGGTTGGTTTGCGGCAAGTAAAGTTTGAGTCTTCTCACTTCCGGTGAGAGAGATATCAGATGAAACAGATTTTGTGATGATGGAGTTTGTCCCGTTTCTAGGATCAGGCTTCTGGGCATGATTGAGACTAGTCTCTCCGTTCTTATTAACAATAGCCCCGTCCGGACCGTGAGTAGTAGACGGAGACGGACTGGCCGATAACTGAATACTGTGCTCAAGCAACGGAGAGTGACTGGAGATGGGCGATACGGGGCTCTTCGTGGCCCTTCTAATAGGCATAGGAATGGGAGACCGGACTGTTCTTGGTCCTTCGTCATGTTCAATCGATGGCAATGGAATATCCGGATGCGGTGGAGTCCAGGTGGGGCATGGAACAGGGACTCTCATGATTTCATAAGCGGTAAGTGGGACGGCTTGTTTGCCCTCGTCTACTATCGGAACCGTGGAAAACTCTTCGGTAGTGGACAGATTGTTGCCAGATGAAGTCTCGGCAGTGAGAGAGTCATTCTGGAAGTTAAGAGCCGGTAAAGATGGAGCTTGGCGAGGGGTAGAAAACAGAACCTCAGAAGCGTTCTCATGGACGGACGGGCTTGATGACTCGATGGGACAATGAATCACGCTATCTTGGCGCTTCTTAGAGAAACCCAAACGGCGACAAGAAAGAACAGATAAACACATGGTTACTGACACCGGAGCTGTCAATCAAAATGTGGACAAGAGTAACAAAAGTTAGAAGTAGAAATAAAGACCTTGAAGAGATCGAAAGGTAAATCTCGGGTTTTGATGATGGAGGCGGCACAATCAAAATTCATATGCTAGCAACCCAATGCAATGTAGTGATGAAAGAAAAGGAGTTGAGAGACAACAGAATTTGCTCATGACGGGCTGCCTTGTGAAGTTGACCAGGCAGATCTGACGAGGCAAGAACTAACATTGTAAACAAAGGATTGTACAGTAGTTTCCCTATCATCACCTGCAATAACTCTAGTATACATCATGATTGGTCCACGGGATATGATGTGCTTGCTGTTCGAGATCTGTTCCTTCCACAGGATTAAGGCCGAGATCACAAAGAAGTTGCACTGATCAATTGGAGAAAAGTACAGAGAAATTATCCCACGACAAGATGCAGTTGGATAGTCATCCAATTACAATTTTTGTAAATGCTATATTTTATTCAATACTTTGTGATTTCCGACTCAGTAGCAATTCCGATACGGTCTTGTCGGAGGTCAAATCCTTCGGCCCTATATTTCCGGTCCACTTTTCTGGACGTCCTACGACCTGATGACAGCTCGACTCCATCCGATAAACCAACACCTCCGACCTATTTGTGGCCTACAACAACCCTAGCCGTGTCTATGTATACTGCATGTCCGAAACATCCAGTCAGCTACCGCATAAACCCCACACACAGCCCTCGTCGCATATCACGTTTCCTCCGCTGCGTGTTCCTGACCTGTCACGTCTTTCTGAAGTCATTGAGAAATCGAAGACTGCCCAACCAATCATGAACAACCAGCAAAAAGGTCTTCCAGAAAAGGGCCACCCAGGTGCTGCATGACAGATTATTCTAGACGGCAGAGACAGCCCGGCAATTGTGCTGTTTTTGGTTTGGGTTTGCATAGTTGTGGCCAGGTTCTGGAACAATTAGTGTCACGACGCAATGAGAGGCATGAGGGATCGGCGGATGCGGGTGCGAGTGTGATTTTCGGAGAAATTATGGAGGTTTGTTTAGGTGAGAGGTCTTGGAGTTGAGATTATTCAGCGTCAAAGTTAGACAGTCTAAAGTTGAGACTTGAATCGAGATTCAATGTCTGAGGCCACGATGTCATCCACTTGTGATTTAGTTTGAGATCCTAGTTTTAGATATGACGTAGCTAGAGCCAACCAGAGTCTATACCATCCCTTAGTATGCTTGACCAATCATTAACAACTTGACAGATTCCATTTCAATTGATTTCCATACAACCATGGTCCGACACTGAGGCTTAGAAGGTGTCAGATTCATGCACCTATAGGTCAAATCTTAAACAGACCGGTCTCAATAGCCACCCCTGCTACACACACATATTTACGTACTTTGTGACCTTCCACGCTGTCACTGTCGCAAGTTCCGCTTCCGTGCCCCATTATATTCAGCATAGCCTTCTTCCCACCGCTAGGTATATGAACTGGCGCATTCACAAGCCGATTGTAATCAGAGTTGGCGAGTCTATGTGTTGTAGCAAGAGAGTGATCTTATCAATAGCGGTGTTCGTTCTTCCGAAAGTCACATCATATGCGGGAGCTTATGTTTGCTAGTTTGCTAGACTTTTTCTGTGCCTGATTGCCAAAGACACTGACGTGGTAAGCAGCGTCATTTGCAGGTAATACTCGAGACACTAGATATATTGCTTGTCTTTGGGAGTCATGATAATGACATAATTATGTGATCCAGTTCCGCAGATATGGTCAGTTATGGATACAGCTATTTATGCAGCCACTAGAAAATTCACCGGAAGCCACAGGCGTTTCCATGCATAGGTTATGGGCGCCATTTGTGTGACAGCATACACGAACCACAGCTTCCATCTCCACTTGAGCTAAATCGGATTCTACAACAGAGATACAGTTTTCTATTAAATATGATAAGAGTGATATTTTGTTTGTGAGACTGGAAATTAAAGTCGTAAAAAGGATGCTGGTTATGTGAGTTTCTCTGACGAAGATTACGTTGGTAAGATAGATAGGAACATGCAAGGTACAAAAATTTGTTGCTCCAATGACATAAATTTAGTGGATATGAAAAGTGTATACATGTGTGAGTAGGTTTGAATCCTTCAATATTGATCATTCAATCTAACAGTATCTATTGGTTGTCGTCTTGAATATGAAATAAATATTCTATACATTTTAGCTTGCGTTAAAAATCAACCCAATGCTAATTTAGGGTTGGTAACATAGAGCTATATCACAGGCAGACCATCCAGCCCAACTCCTGCTTCATAAACGCAGCTAAAAAGCAGATCATACAAACTAATCTCTAGTTGTCTGAGACCAGTAAACCTGAAGTTTGTTTTGTGTATCCCCTCACCATGGTGATCTTTCTCCGTAAACAGCCAAAACACCGTCCACTTTCACCGTCCGCTTCGGAAAACAGAAACAGGATACACGGCTGACAGGTAACGGGTAACGGGGGCAGGTTGCTAGCTCATATTATTCTTCATAAACAGCGTGGCTAGATGGGGTTGTTTGGAGAGGCGGTTAAACGGGGATGTCGGGGGAGTTACTAGAATGGGGATGGTGGGGGTGGTGATCGGGTGGATTTGGTCTGATGTTCGTGGGGAAGTGGCATGTGGATGTCGTGATGGATGATTATAGATGCTGGTGAACTTGATGAAGACCAAAAGAAACTTCAAACAAGGCGAAATTGGTCAGTGATTTGGTGAGGGGGTTGGTTGAAGCTACGGACAAAATCATGATGGAACTTTTGATGATATAAGTTACTTGGGTGTATAGTGAGTGAGGCTTAGGCGGTAACTAGGGCATCAAAAGTGTCATTGGTTACATAATAGAAAGCGATGTGTACCAGTCACTGGAGCTCAGTAGACTCTGCGGCGCATAATCAATTTTAAAGTTTAAGTCAATATAGATGATATCTTCTCTCCAGCTTGTCTAAGATTGTCCAGAAATGTCTTTGAGATCTCAATGTTGCTAAATGGTAACCCTTGTGTCGCAAATTAGGGTTTGTAGCTTTGGCATGAATCTGGATATCACCGTTGTATATAACCGTCGCTCGCCGTAAATGAGTGTGTCTCAGCCTGAACACACCATGTCTACGGAAAGCCCGCTCAACCATCCCATTTCCTTGTCTCTCCCATGTGCCTCTCCTAGCCACCGGTGATGGGGCTAGACAAACAACACAGAAAAAAAAGGGAAATCATAGCGTCCAACACAACATAAATATTACTCTGGAAATTACCATTTCGTCGAGGAATCGGGTTGTCATGTGCGTATATGAAATGCTGTAACGGTATATAATGTTCATTTGGGGCACGTTACAGTGGAAAATGTTGGTATAATGACCTGGAAAAGGGGCTCGAGGTGCTGTTGGTAGGTGCAAAGGGGGTCTGAGGGCGGAGGGTGCTGTGGGATGAATGGTGGTAAGTGCACTCGCAGTGAGAAGACAAATCCAGGTTTAGTAAATATTTAGGGCTTTTGGTAGGGGATAGCGGAGTTGACGGAGCTCTCGGCTAGTTCGGTTGAGTGGTGAGGCCGTTAATTTTTTTTGCCCCGTGCCTAAGAAAGCCTGTCACTAAGCCAGAAAGCTCCGATAGATTACCAGTCTATTACCTCCATCAAGTGCACGCTTACAGTTTGCCATTTAATGTGATTACCAGTCCGTTCTTGATAGGAAATGGGGATATATATCAACAGTTAACTATACAGCAGCGACCATAATTATTTGTAGCGGTCGCGGCGGCATAGTAGCGTTTAATATGGCGGGGGATAATATATGGAATTTATTTGGGTGATTTTAGTCAGGAACGAGTTCATGATTTTGGCGTTACGGGGGAGATATTCGAAACGACCAGTGGAGAATAAATGGAGACTTGGGGGCTGTGCTGTGTTGTTGTTAGGCCGGCTTCTTAGCTGATGGACTGGATGGAGGATGGCATTCTGTGTGATTATTTGTAGAGTGTATGTGTGTGTTGGACTTCAATGATTTAGATGGGAAGATCGTGGGGTTTCAATTGTTTAGAGCCCCGTATGTGATCGGCGTGTTAGAGTGCCAGATTGAGAATAGTATAGATGGTTAAGGTTCGAGGGTTTGACATTTTGTGGCTTGTCGGAGGCTACTATTGAAGCTAGAATCGTTCTGGAATTTGATGGACTTTTGATATATAGAAGCAAGAGAAAGTCGGTATAGATATTACTACTGATAACGAGGATTACAGATCAGTTATCTTGCAAATCTGTAGATGGCCTCACAAAGTCCAAGACTGCAGCCATCAGGCTGACTGCATAATCACCAACCAAATGAGACTCACCCTCCTTCTTCACCTCGCACAACAACACTTCGCACACAACTCCCACCCAATTCTGTATCTACATCTGCCGCTTCTGATTCGCCCATTAACTCAACTTACACAACGCCCGGAAGTCCCATCCTTTCCCCTGGATCTAACCCAAAAAGGAAAACCACCGCCAGACACTGGTACACGTCGTTTGAGGTTTAGTGGATTCTGAACGAAACAGGGTATCACGAAGGTACATATTTAGTGGAGAAATTAGGGGCGTGGATCTAACAGCTGAAGGCAGCGATGGAACTCGGTGTTTTTTTTTTTACAAGTAGACAGGGCAGATCAAGCGGTAAGAGAAAGAGAAAAGAAGGAGGCAATTCGCTGGGAAGACCTCTAGACGGAATTGCTGAGGATATTATGTTCGACAAGTTGAGCATCTGGATGTTGTTGGAAGCGCCGGATTGAAGGTTTACATGTAAGGAACTAAATGTCAAATTCAAAATATTAGTTGTTGAAGATGTTGATGCAGATCTAAACTGAGTTTAGCAGCCTTGCATCCACCCATTGATTCCAAAGATTTGGAAGAACGGTCGATACAGGGCCACCACACGCGATCTGAATCGATGATCTTTTCTAACCCTAATTGTTATATTAACCCTACATATCACAGGTAAAATTAAAGGTGTGGTCAAACGATCATGTTTGCGTCACGGCATCAATCCTAACCAGAGTACTGTTTATGAGATCTTTTGAGCATAAACTTCTCCTAGTTCTTGAGATATGACGGTTTTTTTCCAACTTCGTATGGCAAATCAAATAAGTAATTGGATCCCAACATCTGACAATTCATTACTCAATAATCACCACATTGCCATCTGCCGATGAGACTCCTCATGCGCCATTCATGAAAGCCTTCACGAACTGCAAATGAAGTTTTGTTTGCCAAGGATACGACCCCTCGTAGAAATCACGAGAGTAAGTCTTGATTCCACGACCGAGGAATATAGCCTTGTGGTACTGCTAGATATCACAGGGTGTAATAAGGCGGTCGTCACTTTGATATTTTAGGGAATGTTTGAGTTGCTCTGGGGAAGATTATCTCAGGGTGATGAATGGTTTCGAGAGATATAGATGAGATTGAGGGTTTGAATGTTTGCCGAGGTGTTTGTGTAATTTTTTTTCCCCTCTTCGAAGTTTGTGTAGTATCATGGAGTGAAATGAACTTGGTCTTGGTAGTGGTGAAGATCATTGTTGGGGCAAACAGCCGCCCGTGCCTGATGAATTCCAGCAACTAGAATGAGGAGTGGATATTAAGCATCGGTCATCTGCCTCTTCTCTCATTATGAGTTGACTGATTATCTTCTGATAATCTTTAGTTTGTGCCTAGGGATGACTTTAAGATAAGTGCCAATCCCTTTTAGAACAGGCGCTGACACCCTGTACACACAAAAGACTTCACAGACTAATCAGAACACGATAGTATCAAGAGAGTCTGGATGCCAATATTCACGCCGAATTATCCATCGTTATTTTGTGTACACGTACACACAAACATAAGTATTTACATACAGAAGAGCACTAGACCCGGTTACCGTATCTTTTCTTTTGATAGATACAGTTTACATAGTCTAGAATTTTAAAGACGCATGCTCGACTAATCTCATCCTCGTTATTTTCTACAAGCGCCCATCATCTTCCCAAAATGTCAAAACAGGATTCTTCGCTGCGCCTAAAGATGGATGCAGCCGCTGCTGTGGGCCTTGTCAATCAACCGAACGTCATCAACTAAAAGATTCATAGAATCTTGCCCACGCTCCATGATCATCACAAAAAAAGTATACGCATACTCGTTCTTTTTTGGCTTTTTCTCAATATCTTGAATATGCTGCCGAGCTTTGTCATTGTAGAGATCCGAGATGGCTTCGTACGAACTCAAAATAATAGCCGCCAAGACGGGCTGTACCTTTAGTCAAGTTTGCTATATTACTGATGCCAAAAAAGAACAGAGCAGAAAAGCAAAGCTCAAGCGCTGAGTACACGCAATGGCCTCCGCGTTCATATTCCAACAAAGAGTAATTTTTTGGGATTGATTATTATTGTTTTTCTTTTCTTGTAGAGGCGTTGTTGCGTGGTGCCTTCCATGCTTGAATAGAAGGATTTGTATGAACTATATTCAGCAACTTCTCGTAGACTTGCGGTTGTGATACAGAATACGCAGATTATTTCTAATTTCATGATCTTCTGAGTTGGGAAGATGAAAAATACAGGAAAGTACTATCGTAGAAAATTCTGCTCTTAATTTGCAACCCCCTTGACATTTTGTATTATAATAGCTTGAATGATGCCATTTGATCAATATCCTTCAACATCACCACTATACTAAAAGTTACTCTGTCTTCTCTAGATGCCCTTTTCTCTTTTTTTTGACTCTCTAAATCAAGAAAATCGATATTATTTTAATTCTATCTGTTGCTTTTTCTGTGAGTGCATAGACTCCAAATCCATGTCCTGCGACAAGTGGCGTGGCCCTAGAGCTGTGCAGCCCTCCGTCGCTTCTCAAACACACCCCTCACTCTCTGGCTCTTTCACTTTCGAAGCCCTGTACTGGGGCGAATTCATCAATCTCATAGCCAAGTTACACACCCCTCTGGAATCCTCTGGAGATAACAGGGACCGTCCGCCAGTGTTTGGTCATGGCTCCGATGACCACTCGCTTCTTTGCTCAGGCGTCTTTGCATGCAAGTCTACTGGCTCGGTGCAATGATACGAACTTGTCCGCCGCCTGGACTGTAGTGGGGGGTGGTCTAAATTCTCTGACAAGTATTGGACTGACCAATAATTGTACAGGCTTTCGTCTGTCCCTGCATTTTATTTACGTGGAAAGGCAAAGAACATGAATAGGCATCATGACTATTCATGAGGAGAAGAAGAGAGGGGACGGGGTGTGCACGTTGTCCCCATAAACTCTCAGACCACAACATTCCCACACGCCCCCCCCCACATCTCAGAACCTGTCCCATAGTAGAGCCAGTCTGCATTGTATCCGCTGTTGCCTCCGCGGCCGTTGCCAGTGTTTATATCTTCCGGCGTCTGCCGCCCTCATTTGTTTCTCCTCTTCTCTTTCTTCTCTCCGTGTGCATTCTTCTCCATCTCGAGAACTCCAAATATCAGTTCCTCTAGATTTACATACTCCACCAACCAAGTCTCTCATTACTGAATTGCTGTAGCTTGACGCTCCTTTTCGTTTTCTTCTTCTTCCTGTTGATCTTTTTTTATTGGAGCTTTTCTTTTTGTGTGATCTTATCCGACTCATTAGGATAGACACCTACACTGCCGCTTCCGATACAACCGATTAGCCTCATCTTTACAGATCACCAGGATAAACCAACCCCCAAAGAAAGCTTACTAGCTCTTCGCATCTAACTACTCCGCTTCGTTGTCTGTTAGTCACGCTTGACTTCTGGGCCCCTTTTTATTGCAACTGAGGAATAGAATTTGTCACTTGACACTCCGCACATCATAATCGCAACCATGAAGGTCGCCTCCGTCACTACCATTCTGCTGGCGGGTTTGGCTTCTGCCACTCCCAAATACCAGGGCCGCCACTTCCGTCGCCACGGCCACCTCTTTGGCAATGCCTCTACTTCTACCGTTGAGTCTGCTACCTCCACCAAGGCTGTTCTCTCGACCGAGTCCGTTGCTGCCGTTGCCTCTACTTCGGCCGCCTCTAGCGCTGTAACTACCACCGCTGCCTCTGGAGATCTTACTACTCTCACTGTCATGACCACTGAGGTCAAGACCATTACCTCTTGCGCTGCCTCTATCACCAACTGCCCTGCCCGTAGTGAAGAGATTGCTTCTCTCCCTGCTACTCAGCAGTCGGTTGTTGTCGTCACCAATACTGTTTTGCTGTCGACTACTGTCTGCCCCGTTACTGAGGCCGAGAAGATCTCTACCTCCATTCTCTCTGCTGCCAAGACTGGTGGTGTTTCTGGTACCACCCTGACTGCTGCTCAGACTACCTCTGCCAAGGTTACTGGCAAGTCTTCAGCTTCCGTCCCCCTGTCCACTGGTGTCTCCCACGCCAAGTCCGTCCCTCTGTCGACTGGCGCTACCACTACCAAGAAGGCCGCTCTCTCCACTGGCGTCTCTTCCAAGTCTCCTGTTGGTACCGGTGCCTCCCTGATCAAGTCTGCCAACGTCACTGACGTTGCCAAGCAGGTCACCTCCTCCAAGGTTTCCGCCTCTGCTGGTATCCCTACTGTTACCCCCGCCGGTAACTTCACCTTCTCTACTAGCCACGGCTCTGGCCAGACCACTCTCAGTGTTATGACCACCGAGACTAAGACTATCCTGTCTTGCGCCCCTACCGTTACTAACTGCCCTGCTCGCTCTTCTGACATTGCTGCTTTGCCTTCCTCTCAGCAGGCTGTCGTTGTCGTCACCAACACTGTCCTTTACTCTACCACCGTCTGCCCCGTTTCTGAGGCTGAGAAGATTTCTACTTCCATCATGTCGGCTGTTCAGACTGGTGGTATCTCTGGTACTACTCTGACTGCTCCTCTGACTACTTCTTCCGCTTCTCCTGTCAACACCACCAAGGCTGTCACCTCGGCTCCCGCTACCACCTCGGTTCCCGCTGGCCAGACCATCCTGACTGTTATGACTACTGAAGTCCATACCGTTCTGTCTTGCGCTGCTACCGTCACCAACTGTCCTGCTCGCTCCTCTGATATTGCTGCCCTCCCATCTTCCGAGCAGGCTGTTGTCACCAAGACTAACACTATTGTCTACTCTACTACCATGTGCCCTGTCTCTGAGGCCAGCAAGATCTCTACCTCCATCATTGAGGTCGCCAAGACTGGTGGTATCTCTGGTACCACTCTCACTGCTCCTCTGACCACTGCTACTGCCAGTGCCACCACTGGCAAGACTACCTCCAAGTCCTCTCCTACTGGCTCTTCCGGCTCCAGTTCTGGTTCTGGCTCCGGCTCCGGCTCCGGTTCTGGTGAAGATACTACTACCACCGTTAAGGGTACCAAGACCTCTACTCACTACGTCACTCTCACTTCAGCCGGTAAGACCACCGTTGTCCCCACCACTGTTGTCGAAGCTGCTTCTACTGGTGCTGCTTCTACCGGCGCAATTAACTCCGCTGGTGAGTGCATCTGCTCTGGTGGCTCCGTCACCACTGTCACTGAGGCTGCCAAGACCGTTTACGTCACCATGATGGTTGAATCCTCTTCCACCAAGACCGCCGGTACCTCCACTAAGGAAGCTGCCAAGGCCACTGCCACTTCCGGCTCTAGCTCCGGTTCTTCCTCCGGCTCCGGTTCTTCCACTGAGAACGACACCGACGACGAGGATGAGGACTGCGAGGTTGAGTACGTCACCGCTACCGCCTCTCTGCCCGCCTCTCTCCGTGCCACTGGCACTGGCTTCGGTGTTGCTTACGCCACCGGTGCTCTCTTCCCCCTCAACGGTACTACTGCCCACTAAGCGGTATGTTCCATTGATGGCGAAGTATTAGATTAGGGGAAGCTTTTGTGAATGTTAGCAATTAGAATGACAATACAGGACTGAATTTGGGCTTGTTTGTTAAAATGACTTTATTTGTTTTATATTTCTTTTGTCTATTATTGGGTTCGTTTTATTTGGAGGAGGGAACTTCTCTAGGTTTGAATTTATTTGTTTTTTTAAGCTTTGTCTCCTGTGGTGAATATAACAGTAATTCCAAGCAAACTTAATATGAATATTGCATGCAAGTGTATACTAGCGTTTGGTAAAGTTTGCATGTAGATAAAACAACATTGTAAACGCAATCATAGTAGTAATACTCCTAATAACTCCAATCTCATTGCCCATCCGTAAACGCCATTATACGAAGTGACCCTGTCCTATAAACTCATAACTCCATACAAAAAAATCATTCCGACACCCCTAAAAATACCTTCCCTAATACTTCCTGCCCCAAAGCCTTTCCCAAAACCGCCTGCAACGCCCCCTTCGTCTTCCCAATCTGCGGCACTACCCCCTCAATCTGCCCCATGTTCCCCTTGATACTCTCCATATGGCTCGCTACTGTCCTGGCCAAGTCGCGAACTTCCACATCCTTGTCATCCTCGGGGGAGACGCCAAATGATAGGTGGCGGAAGGCGCCGCCGGGGAGCCGCGAGGGGGTGATAGTAGTGAAGTTAGAGAGGCGGGGGTCAAGAGTGGGGGATATCTCGGGGACGAGCGGGTGGGCTTTTTTGAGAGAGTCTTTCCAGAGAGTTGCTTCTTTCTTCACGGCGCCCTCTAGCTTGATCACTGCCTCATGCTCCTTTTCCATTTCCTTTTCAAGTTTGGCTTTTTCTCTTTCTAGAAGCGCGACTGAATGTAGTAACTTATCCAGTTCCCCTTCTACCACCCGCACGCCCGTAACCACCTTTTCAAAATTGAGCTCCTCGGCCCGCCCATTGTCGGTGTCCTTTCGCTTTTGCCGACGGTTCCCGAGGACAGGGATGCCACCGAGGGATGCCGCAGGGAACGGGAGGCCCCGAGATAGTTTGCTGAGAATACGCTTTGACACGGCGCGAACGGCAAGGGCACTGGCACGGTGGCGGGTTTCGTTGATGCCGGTGCGGGAGAGGGCGGGTTGGGCAGCGAGATGGAGGAGGGATTGTACGGCAGTGCGCGATTCTGGGGCCAAAGGGGTCCACTTGGAGGAGATCGTGCCGTGGGGGATGTGTTGGACTTTTGGTGCTAGATGGGGGATTTCGGCGGCAATAGAGTCGGAGAGGGCTTTGGTTCCGGGTTGTGGTGAGGAGGATGGGGGTGATAGGGGGGCACCGGGGTGACCTTGGGGTCGATTTGAGGAGTGATTGCGCTTTTTGGGCTTGGGTGTTGTTGAGGTAGCGGCAGCGGCAAAGGAGGGATCTTCAATGTCATCATCAGGTAGTTCGCGGGTGCGCTCTCGAGGGTCCTCTTCGACAGCAGGCCCTACCGTAGTCTCTTGTTGACGGGATCTCCGTTGTCGTTTCTTCGTAGAGGGACCAGTGGACGCTTCCTGGGGTTCCGTAATAGAATCTTTCCGTTTCTTGCCTCGTCTTGAGAGCTCAGATATGGTTGAGGTCTCTGTGGATCCATCTGGTGTATCGACTCCCTTCCCTTTCTTATTTTTCCCTTTCTTGGTGGGCCCCACTGTTGATTCTCCCTCATCTAATTCATCTGCGTTCACTTCCACCTCGGCCGCCTTCTCCTTTTGGCCCCGTGTCGAACCAGTAGCACTCGATTCTGCAGCTGGCTCCTTCGATACCTCTACCACCTCTCTCCGTGGGCGTCCTCGTCTTTTAGGCGCTTGAGGCTCCGGCTCGGGTTGTGATGATAGTTCCTTAGCAGTTTCCCCCTTATGTCCAGGTTTTCTTGTTCTAGGATCTGAATAGGACTGTTCTGGTAATTTGAATGTTGATGCCACGACTATGTTTTTGGCTGAGCGGCTGTGACGGGGAGGTGAAGGTTCAAGCGCTGATTGCGTCAGTTTGGCGCGTGTTCGCCTGCTGGGTTTTGGTGGCTGAAAGTTCAGTCAGTAATCAGTTCACTGTATAACCTAACAAGGAAGTATCGCTACTCACCATAGTGATGGATTGTAATTGTGTTGTTATCGTTTTGTCGTTCGCTCACTATACATATCGATGGTGGGTTAAACGCGACGGGCATCTAAGGGTTTGGCGCGTCCGACGCCATAGATTCTAGAATGATCTGTGGCGTATTTCTTCAGCGCCATCGCCTAGCAACGGCGTGGCGTCTTTCCGGGTTTGAAATGCTTGAAGCTGTTTGGCCAATTAGGGGTACATGTTCTGGCCAGCAGGCAATAATGGCCCCTGGCTTGTGGTGAACAGGACCCTGGTTGAGGACAATTTCATGAGATGATGCGTGGAGAGATTGGATATTGGAGTCGTGCAGAATATCTTATAAGTGGTTCGGATGGAAGATGCAGATGGGTGCGGCTGTGGTTCTGTGGCGGGTTTGGAGGAGAATACACGAGAGAGATAAGTAGAGAGGGAGCTTCCAGATGGTTGGTTTTTGAGGAGTTGAGTGATTGCAGGTCAGGCGCATGAAGTACTATGCTGCAAGTTCTTAGATTCATGTTAGGTTAGTCAGGCAGACTGGTTTTCACCAAGGTAAAACTTGCCGCTGGAAGGTTCTCTAAGTTGAATTTTATCTGGTGGTTGATGTTCAAAATGAGGAGCTGTTGCAGAAAATCAAGCTCAAGTATCATACCAAATAAGCAATTGCCTATACCTTCCGAAATGAGTATTGTGTAATCAGCTGACGTTATCGATAATCTGAATCCTAAGGATAGCAGCGGGCTGTGACCAAATGAACGGCTTCTCCACATCTCAGCATCGTTTCTCTGACTTTCATCCTTCATCACGTCAAACGTTTGCTGTCATTTTGGATATTATATTCTGTTTAATTGCATCAATCGCGTTCACGATAATTCAACCTATACCACAAAATCCATCGGATTCTCTATTTGTAAGTTCCGCACATTAGGTCCCGTAAAACCCCTACCCGGCCGTCGTTCCTCGATCCCCGGACAGCCGTCAAGTTGGCGCCCCCTTGTTTCGCAATGTCCGCCTTGCTCACTTGAGTCGCTGCACGACGACTATGAGTATATCAATGACACATGTCTGTATGTATCTTGGGGTCTCACCAAGAGACTCAACGTCTACAATAAAATATTCGTCCAGCGAGTCTTAGCCCCCTTCTAGCTGCTACCAGTAACCCATCCAGCGCTTATACATATAATGACATTGTGGGGCCTGTAAGTTGTCAAGCTCCCGTCGTGCCTGTTCACATTCTATTTCCCCCCTCGCTTGTTTACTTCTGTTCCCTCATTGGTACCCTGCACGCATCTCGGACGCCCGTGCTTCTCGTGTGCATCATTTTTCATTCTCCATCCTGTCCTCGACTATTAGCTATATAATTTTTTTTCTTTTATTATAGTATTATCGCATTAGATTCTCTTCCATTCTTTTCCCTTTCTTCCACTACAGCCGTTTGCTAACCGCGCCCATCGCCCTCCGTGTCCAGAGTTCTGCCAATTACTATCGAGACTTTACACTGTCTTCTATATAACAGATTTTCCGAGTGCTTCTATAGTCTTCTCTGTTCCTGACACTAACACCACATTACTCACAATGCGCTCCGCTGTTTTGCTCGCTGCTTTGCCGGCTCTTGCCCAGGCCTCTTTCTTTGATAATCTCAAGGCTCAGGTCAACGAGGCGTTCGGCAATTTCAAGACTGTCGCCACGGCCGAGACTACTGCCGTGGTCGAGGAACCCGTTGTCGAGGTTTTGAACAAACGGGTTCTGCAGCCTCTAGCTCTCCCTACGTGGAAGGAGACGCTGTACGAGCCTGTCAAGGAGGAGGCGACTACCCCCGAGCAGTGGTGGGTATTTATTACTGGTGGAAATAAGACTTGCGCTGGTAAGTAGTTGACAGCGAAATACAGTCGCATATCGCGTACATGATTACGCCGCTGACACTGATTCCCCCTTTTAGGCAAGTGTGCCCATGCTGAGTCTATTTTCAACTCCGCGGCCGCTAAGTTCGCCACCATGCGTACTGCCCCTCACACTGCCATCCTTAACTGCGAGACGGAACCGGTTCTGTGCGCCTCTTTCAGCGCGTATCCCGGTGTTATCTGGTCCTTTGACATGCTTCCCGTTCCTGCCCCCATTGAGATTCATGCTCGCCGCCTCAATCTGACTTCGGTCTCTGTTGAAGATCTGATGGCTCTCCAGGAGCTCGGTACTGAGAAATGGACTACCATTGAGGGCTTCCTCCACCCCTTCAACGGTACTCTAGCCCAGTACAATGTGCAGATTCCTTTTGGTTACGTTATGTGGGCGTTCCAGCAAGTTCCTCAGTGGGCCTTCATGATGATTATTTCGTTTGCTACGCGCTTCTTCGTGTAAGTTTTGGACGTATACAACCTGAACAGTGTCGGACTCAGTTGCTAATGACATTCTCAGGAACCGTCGGATGCCTGCTCAGGCCCGCGCTGACCCTAACACACCCAGTGCTGGTGCTGCTGCCGCTGCCGCTGCCCGTTAAGCTTCTCGAGATGTGAACTGTCTCGGTTTTTAACGGCCACGATCACGAAATTCAAAAGTCGAGTCTATCATCTCAACTCACGCATTTCTTTCCATATTTACTTTTCTTCGGGCACATAGTTTGAGAGGAAGGGACCTCTCCACGTTATCATTTTGGGTTTTTTATTTTTTATTTGCTTTTGTTTTGGTGCGTTTTCTGTTATCTCATTGTCGGGTTTATATTCCGAGTTGTCTTATTTCTTTTTGCTTTGCTTTTTTTGGGATTACAACCTAGAAGGCGATGTGGCGCTGCATGAATTGGGTTTTATACTTGTATCTTTGTTATCATCTATCTGTTATGTGGGCTTTGCAGGGAACATTGGTCGTGAGATTCACGATTAGTAATGCAAGAGCCTTGTTGCTGTGAAATGACATTGCTTATTCTGGGTCCATTTTATGAAGCTCGATTTTTGATATCTGATTCACTGTATCTGTACACGTGCGTGGTGATCATGTGCTGTACTCCATGAAGAAATCTGCTTCCGTATCCTTTATTTGGACCGACAGGTTGCTTCTAATGTCTTTAAGCCGTCTAGAACTTCTTCATGTAGTTCTCCATTTGCTAGTTTGCCGTATCTCAAATCACTCAGACTTCCAACTGTTTCCCTCATATTGGCCAAGATCTCCTCTTCTTCCTCTTCCAGTATCTTGATTTGTGCCTCCAGGGCGGCAATTGCTGCTTCCATGGTGGGAATCAATGTGTCGATGGTATGAGGTACCTGGTTGGAGTCGTTTGATCCGAAAAGCTAAGTCACAGTCAGCAACGTTTCCTGTGGCCATTCACTCATAATTGTCTTTCTCAACGTAGAAAGTAAATATAAAAAGAGCCCATCACTTACAGCCTGCTCCACCGCAATCTCATCGTCCCCTTCTTCCTTTTCCAACTCCCTCCGCTGCCTCGCGACGGCCCGGCGGAGCGCCTTGCCCTCGGAGACCTCGGTGGCGATGTTGGCCGAAATTTGTTCAAGGAGGTCGGCACGCTGCGATTGGAGGTCATGGTAGAGGGTGCGGATGTGCGGGGAGGACCGGAGGGAGGGGGGGAAGAGGGTAGTGAAAGTGGGGAGAGAGATAATGGTGGGGAGGGGGGAGGGGAGGAGGAGGTATTTGGTTAGGATGGAGGTTTCGGTGGGGGGCATGGTGGCGGTGGGGAGGGAGGAGGGACTGGGGATATTTGTGTTTGATTTGTTAATGTATATTTGATGAGATGTTGGATGTTGGATGTTGAAGCGACATCGTTTAATTGTTGATTTATAACCCTAACATTGTATTTATTTGGTTACACCCATATATCCATATTTTCTACACACGTATTATACTCATAGTCTTTGCAGGGGCCACAAGCTAGCACCTAGCACACGCGTCGCGCGTATACAGTAAATAGGACACTGTACACGCTTCACACGGCTTTGTATTCGAAAATTTATGGTTCTGATTTCAGACAAAAGAAAATATGCAAGATGAGAGGACTCAAGATTTGTCTGGAAACGGACTGCAGGACGGAGAGGCGGCTAAGTGCTTTTGGCGAGGGGATTTTGGGCCTGGGGTTTAAGTGGTGATGCGTAGTTAGTTTGGTGCGAGGGGATCGGGATGGTGCCGGAGAATGGAACTCCGCGATATCTTGACCGCATATCGAGATCATTTCAACCTATAGATATTACCATGATAAAGTTGATTATGCAATTCTTGTGGATGCATTAACTGTTGGATATCATGGAGTTCGGAATTATAGCCTTACGGATGAGGCTGAACATATACCAAAATAACAATCTGGTGCTAAAAAATTTAGGCTCAGTATTGGAATATATTAACCCATACTATCTACCCCATCCTTCTCAAGCATCTGTTTCAAGAAATACAATTGTTCCAACTCTTCCACGATCAAATTCTGTGTTGTTGCAAACCGGAAGCGTACGATTTTGGGACACAGTATCGATATACTGTTACACCGTGACCGGCCGCCCTCCATTGCAAAGCGCAAACATTCGTGGCCCTGTCAAACTGGACGACCATTAGTGAAGGGTTATACCGGCACCTTCCAGACAGCGGATCGTCATAGTCACAAGCGTCTAGAAGGCATTTGAAACTAATTAGCTTGTATCAAGAAGTGAATCTTTGGTTTGCATATCTGTGGGCATATTTACTTGGTTTGTCAACACTGCGCAAATCTCTAATCAGTGCCCTCTCAGTCTCTTTTGAGAAGAAGAGACTCAACAATTTTGGCAGGCACTCATCACTTACTCTATCTTGTTGACTATTGTATCTTCACTATAGTCAGAAGTATCATCAATATCTCATTCCCCATCTATTGACCCCACTCATTATACACCAACCCTTTTCTTCCCTCCGTCACCCCCCCCCCCCTCTATCACACAACCCCTCTTCATCATGGCCCCATCCCGCCAATCAGCCCCCCCATTCACCAAAGACGAGCGCATCCTTTGCTTCCATCACGAAATGCTCTATGAAGCCAAAGTCCTCGAAGTTGCTAAAGCTCCCATCGGTCCTGGCAACGTCGACGGCTGGAAATTCAAAATACACTACAAAGGCTGGAAGAACACCTGGGACGATTGGGTCACCAGCGACCGCATGCGCAAATTCACCGATGAGAACAAGGAGCTGGCCACTCAGCTGCTCGCCCAGGCAAAGACGCTGTCAAAGGGGTCTTCAGCGACGACGGCGGTGTCGAGTGCGCCAGTTAAGGGGGCGATTAAGAAGGGGAGGGCTGATTCGGCGGCGAGGGGTTCAGAGGAACGGACGACGGGGGCGGCGCATTCGTCGGGGAGGGGACCGAGGAGAGCAAGGGATTATGAGTTGGAACAGGAGGATGCGTTTCATGCGAGACCGGCAATCCAGTTGCCGATTGCTGATCATGTGAAGGCGTTGTTGGTTGATGATTGGGAGAACATCACCAAGAATTGTACGTTGGTGCCGTTGCCACATCCCCATCCGGTGTCGGAGATTTTAAATGATTACCTGGAAATGGAGAAGAAGTTGCGGCAGGTTAATAGTGCGAGTTGGGACATTTTGCATGAAGTTGTGGCGGGGATTCGGGAGTATTTTGAAAAGGCTCTGGGCAAGATTCTGTTGTACAAGTATGTTGTGTATTAGGGTCATGATGCTGATCGATGAAACACCATTACTGACTATCTCCCAGATTTGAGAGACCACAATATCATGACATGGTCAAACTTTGGGAATCCGGCAAGGAGTCCTATACCGGCCCTGTCGATACCTATGGCGCCGAACACCTCGCGCGTCTCCTTGGTAAGCCTTGTCATTTCTCTGACTAGACATTTTGTTACTAACCAACAATAAGTATCCCTTCCTGAACTCGTAGCTCAAACGAACATGGACCAACAGTCCGTCGCCCGCTTGCGCGAAGAACTCTCCAAGTTCTCCATCTGGTTGGCCAAGCACGCTACAAGCTACTTTGTCACCACCTATGAATCACCAGACCAGGAGTACCTCGATGAAGCTAAGCTGGGGCACATGTAGGACGGTGCCTTGTAGCTGTTGATTCTATCGGGGGGTGTGTCTTTCCGGTGGTTGACTGGAGGATACCAGTAGTTGATCCGGAGAGGTAGAGATCCGGCTTTTCTTTTCGTTTGGTTTTCTTGGATTCGAGTTTTTCTTTTTTCAGGAGGGTGCATTTTCATTTGGTAATGTTCCTGTTTGCTTAGGTTTTGTACTTGTTTGTTGTCTTTGGGATCATATTATAGAGTGTCCGATTGAATGACTGAAACCATAAATTTAATCTTCAAGTCGTCATGAAACCTACACTTCCTCCGTAGACTCCATATGAACTCTCAGCGTGAAGAAACTAATTCGTACATCTACTACCAAAGACATCATACACTAATCATACACCATCCCCTTTACCTCATTCATCCTGCTCCCACCACCCAACTTCAAGCTCGCATTTCCTCCCTAACATTCCCAATCTTCTCAAATCCTGCCACAGGCCTCCTCATATCCTTCATCTCACGCGCCGTCAATGCCTTTTCTACCTCTTTGACTACCACCAACTCCTTCACCTTCATCAACATACCCACAAACTCCGGCTTCGCTGAGTGGAACACTGTCTGCATGCGTCGGCGGAGGCCGAGGGCCTGGAGGACTCCGCGGGTCTTCTTAGGGAGACCAATGGCGGAGCGCCGGAGGGTAATTTCAAAGAAGGACATTGTGTGTGTGTGTATGTGTGTGTGGGGGGGAGGGCTTTTTCTGGCGTTGTTGTCGATCGTCGTGATTTGTTTCTTTCTCAAGGTATATCGACGCTGGAATCTGGAAATTAGTAAGAACTTGCGTTATAATCAATTAGTGTATCCCAATAGTTGACTCACTATCGAGGTGTGCTGTTTAAACGAATGCACGATGCTGCTCCTCTGCTGATTTCATGTAATTTAATATGTCACTCAAAAACGTCACTGTCGTCAGAAAATCTGTGGAGAATTCCCCTGCCAGCTGTTCCCATACTATGGTTAGAGAGATGACTAAGCACACTTTAACAACATCCGTGTAACATAGAAACCAAAGGTGACTAAATGTAATGCTTGACAAGAATTGTCACAAAATAGAGCTACAGTCGGGAAATTTGTCTGTCCTCTACCCAGGTAAATATCCGACAATTTTTTACTTTACAACACACTCAAGTTACAACGACATTCACAATTTATGTCAAGAGGTAAAACGCAGAGAAGAAAAACCTTACAATGAAGATAAGGAGAATAAAGTAAAAGAAAAACCCATGTCCCGTTCCGTCATAGAACATCGCGATCTGGTCTCGGCAACTGACAGAAACCCACGACGAGCAAACTCTACAAGAAAAAAAAGAAAATTAAACCAACAAAAAAACGCAATAATACAACCGAGCAAGCTCGGCCAACATAAACCGCATCATAAGGCGTACAAAATGCAACACATTAAACCCGGTTCCATACATGCCACTCGTGACGTCAGATAACAAAAAAAATCAAATCCCATTTTCCGCCTTTTTTCCATGACCAAACAAGTCCTCGAAAAATAGTTCCTTAGATCGAGACTTCAACACGACCTTCAGCACCAGGGGGGCCGTTGGCGAGCTTGGGCAGCAGGTAGGTGATATCATCCCAAGGGTGGCGGTACAGACCAGTGCGAAGGCGCTTCTGGTCGAGGTAGTGGGCAATAAGACCGATAGAGCGACCCAGAACGAAGAGACCATTGAGAACACCCATCTTCATGTAGTCCTCAGCCTCTTCAGTGGAGAAAGCACCACAGTTGCGCATGAGATCAACGAAGCATACAGCAATGCAACCGTCAACATTCAAAATCAGGTTATCTTTCTTGGAGGTGGTTACAGTCTCAACAGCCAGAGCATAGTCAAGAAGTTTGTGGGAGGGGAAACTGGTCTTGACGTAATCCTTAACCAGCTCGACACGGAGATCGGGGTTGTTACGGGACTTGATGCGGTGACCGATACCAGGAATAAGCTTGTTAGCCTTACGCATGCTGTCGACGAAATCACGAGGGGACATGCCCTTGTCGAAAGCAGTGGTGAACTCAACGGCAGCACCGTCAAGGGCACCACCGAAGCGAGAACCAATTGTCAACAGACCAGCAACTAAAGAAGAAATGAGGTCCTTGCCGGCACGGGTGGTGATAATGGTGTTCATGGCACCAGAAACAGCAGGACCGTGGTCAGCAGTGAGCATCAGAACCATCTCGAGGAACTTGGAAGCGTAGTTGGGGAGACGGCGGCGGAACCACAGTAGAGACATGACACCACCAATACCAATATCCTCCTTGAAGACATCGGAAATAGGCATGCCGGCGTACAGAAGCTCCTGACCACGATCATCGGAAATAGTAGAGATAAAAGCAGCAGGCTTACGGATGAGACCAAGTTCCTGAGCCCAAGAGTAGTCCATGGGAATCTTGGGAACAACAGGCTCGGGAGCAGGAACGATGGTACCCTTGGCAACAAGGTCCTTGTAGACCTTCTCGAGGACATCAGGAAGCTGCTCGAAGGTGTCGGGGATGTGGAAACCAGCCTCGCGCATCTTCTGGTTCTTGACAACAGCTGTCTCCAGCTCGGAGTTGGCAAAGGCACCAGCGTGACCGAACTGGACCTCGGTCTTGAACATGGAAGCGCAAGTACCAATGGCCCAGGCAACAATGGGCTTGGTGATGACACCTTCCTTAACGGCCTTGATGACCTTGTACTCCTCAACACCACCGACCTCACCGAGCAGCAGCAGAATCTTGCAGTCGGGATCTGCCTGGTAGCGGAGAAGGTGGTCAATGAAAGTGGTGCCAGGGTAGCGATCACCACCAATGGCAACACCCTCGTGAACGCCGTCAGTGACCTGGGAGACGATGTTGTTCAATTCGTTAGACATGCCTCCAGACTTGGAGACGTAACCAACGGAACCCTTGCGGTACAACTTAGATGCTACAATGTTGTCCATCATACCACCAGTGTTACCGATCTTGAAGCAACCAGGCTTAATACCACCAACGGTAGCGGGACCAATGATGGTGACACCCTTCTTCTGGGCAATGTGAGCGATCTCGCGGGCGCGCTGCGGGAAGGAGAAATCAGTTAGTGATAGTTCGGTTAACGAAAAGACAAAAAGAAATAATGACTCCAACCAGCCGATCATTCACACAGACAACAGCCGGTAGAATAAGCCAAAGGACAAATGAAATCAAGGTGGGGATGAAACTTACGCGCTCGGGAACACCTTCGGCAATGATGGCGATGGTCTTGATTTGGGGGTACTCCATCAGCTCGAGAGTGGAGCTGTAGACGGAACGAGAGGAGGCAAAGTTGACAACAACGTCAACATCGGGGTGCTTGGCAATGGCCTTGGGGACCTCCTGGTAGACAGGAAGGAGGGTCTCAGAGGTACCCCAGTACATCTTCGAGACAAACTGGCCACCGAAGGTGTAGATGATGCCGGCGACGGAAGGGGTCTTCCGCTTACAAATAAAGTCGAAGTCAAGCATACCCTGAACAGCACGGGGTTGAAGACCGTAGACAAAGCAGCGGGTCTTGTCAGAGAAGAGAGATCCGATGGGGAGGGGACTCAGAGGACGGCTGGCAGCATCGAAGCGGGTGATGTTGTCATTGGCCGAGAGGCCAGTGGAAGCGACAGTAGCAGCCATGGTGAAGAACGAGAAACGGAAAATGAAAAAGAGAAAAAAACAGTGATTATATAAACCAAAGGTGTGCAGTCACCAAGATGGGGGGTAAACACCAGAGGATGCTCGACAAAACTCGAGATGAAAGTAGGTGAAGCCTGGAAAGAAGGCAAGAAAGCAACACGTCAGTTTCAAGATCCAGAATCAAGAGGCTCAGAACAGCGGAAAAGGTGCCCTTTTATTTTGTTCCGTTTGAGTTGTCAGAGATTAAATGGTAAGAATGATTAAGAGTCAGGCTGGGAAGCCTTCTTGTTGTTCAATAGCGAAACGGGCAAGTTTGACTGCATTGATAAAGCTTCGGGATAGCTCAGGACTACGAGACTAGCTTTCACACCGAGCTCGCAATAGTAAAGAGGGCCGGACAGGGCCAGGGTCGTAGCGCTAAGATATAACGATCAAGCCCTGTAACTTGGGCTGGGCCCTCTATGACCATGCCGAGAGGTGGATATCACTTATGATTGCGGGGTATTCTTCACAGAAGATGCTCGTGAGGAAAGAGTTGGCGTAAACGTCAACGTCATGGTCTGACTTACTAGTTGACTGAACAAGCAAGAACTCACGTCTACACTGATGTGGATAAACGTATGTTATTTCCTTTCAATTGCACAGAAGAAGATGATAGATTTTTCTCGAAAGTTGAAACGAGAGACGAGAAGGAAAGAAAGCAAGCGGAGGAAGGTGGGGAGAACAGAAGAAAAGAAGGATGTTGCGTCGACAACTATTCTGGGCTCAAAACAATACACACAAGCAACGCATGTGCTTGTCGTGATTGAGCTCCTGGAAGCAGAAATCTGGTCAGTGTTGTATAGCTGATGCAAGCCTTCAAACAGCACTAACACCATACCCAGAAATTAGCGGGGACATTTTCTACATTGATGTGTTCCGCCAGGAAACTTACGGGTCCAATAGCATCTTATGAGACAGGGGGGCATTTCGGGGCGGAAATTTTGACACTGTATTGCAGGGATCATGCTTTGCAACTCAATGAAATTGATTTTTTAGTTGAGCCCCATCACACCTTGACTAAAAACGTCTGAAAGGCGGACAAAGAGAGCTTTCCTGAGGGCTGAGACTTTGGTGGGGCGGGCAGGGTTCTTGGCATGGTAATGCTGGCCCAACCAAATAACGCCAAGGTTCACCAAATCTGTTTCGCCTGTTGGATCATATTGCAAGTCCGAGATGGGAACATAGAACACTGCAGCAACCTATCACTAATTGCTATCATAAGTGTCGCCTTGGCCCTTGAAAGGAGGCCGCGAATCAAATGCGATGAGGTCCGAGGGGATTACGAGGACAATCCAAGGTGGTGATGAGGAAGTCCGGAGCGCCGTTCGTAAGTGCGTTTGCACTACGTCAGAGTCATAAAAACATGCGTTAACCCGAGCTTCACCTTGTAAATTCAGTCTATGGTTTGTTTTCGGAACATAGTTGCTGTAACCCGAAGTATTACATATGGCAACAACTTACGCATTTATCCATTGGCTCTGGAGACCGAGAATCGCTTGCGTCACGCAAGTTCCTTCCAGTCGAAGGACAGAGGCTTGGTTGGGATGTCAAAAGATAGTGGACTGGTATGCACTGGCTATCGTGTATGCATACATAGGTTCTTACCCCAGGGCCGTTTGTAACTCTGTAGCCACCATCCGGTCAACTGGCAATTTTATGGACCAAGGCTCTCGGCCCATCTCTAAGTGCCGGTGTGCCTTACGACCGGTAGGAGCGTCGGTTCTAAACAGCTATGCGGGCTACCAGGCCACGACATGGGTTTAGGTTTGCCTTTCAACCGACAATATGGCAGTCACGGATAATCTTACGATGCACCTGTCAAAATGAAAACTACTATCATAATCATGTCGTGGGTGCTTCCAGCTTTATTGCTGTTGCCATCTCGGGAAAATTCCATCTTAGGGTATCGATTAACAAGGCACTATCGTAATTAGTCGGTTTGATGTGGAGAGCCCCGCAGTTGATGCAAGCTGCCGGGATGCCCTGCACCCAGTGTGCCGTTAATGCAGTAACGCTGTAATGACACCACTGTTGCGCTTTCAATTACTGCACAAAGGAGAATTCGGGTTGATACTTTTGCTGACCGACTCTCCGCAAGATCCTCTTGGTTTGCGAAGCTTGAGTTGTTGGGTCTTGTTCCCAATCGGGTAAGATGAGACCGAGTTGCACCAATCAGGAGAAGACGCTGTATCGGATTAGGTTTGTTGACCATAAGACTTGGAGAAATTTGCTAGTATTCGATATTTCAACGCCCGGCTAAACTAAATACTTGTGTGGTGTGTCGACTTATAAAGAAACATGCTACAGGGCTTTATCCAGGAATGGGTGTTGTCATCATGGCCCAACACATTCATCAGCTCTTCTAAGGAGGAAATTCATTGTCGCTATTGTAGGAAGTTGCAAACGCAAGCGCAGGTCAAAATAGAGCATTCAACTTTTTACATCCAGATCTCCTGTTACGCGAAATGGAAATTCTACTCAGACTTTATAAGTGCCTTCGTATTTTGCCATAATACCATGATTATCATGATTTATGACAATTTATTTAGACCAGATCGCACGTCAGTCATAACTCTGGATTATCACTCGAGTGGTCCATTAATTCAATAGAGGCATCTTAATGGACCATGATCGTCTGTGCCCAAAGACTTGCATGTATCAGCCCCGGCGCGAGGGCTTACTCCGTGCATGTGATCCGGTGACTCCAAATCTTAGTTCCCCATTAAACGTCCGAAATTGACCTACGCAGGTGCTAGGAGATTGCACAGATTTGCGCCACCAACTCCTTTCGTACTAGAATAGAGACGAGATTTCTTTCCCTTCGATTCCTATACGTCATGGAACATTTAGAAAGTCACGTGATAGTGATTTTCTTTCAACTTCACATCTGAGGAGATCGGAGTTGAGGGCGATGAACTTCGATTGGAGCCCTCTAATTATATTTCTGAGTCTCATACATAAGACAAGAGAGATATGGGAGGTCTGTCAAGTTGATTTTGTGACCTTTGTGACTGTAGATATCGAAGTTACCATTGAATATCTGAGCGAACAAAGCATTGCGCTTGCGGCTTCCAATGTAGCTGGTTGCATAACTTAAGCTCCCTCTTACTAGGATATGCAACTCTGGACTAACCACGATGTGATATATACAAATTTAGTTATACTTGTCTTTGGATGATTTGATTTGAAATGGTAACACGATCAATGATTTACCCCTCTCTGGCGAATCTGAGTTGTAGTAGTCGCTACCGCAATCAATACATGTAAATAATTGCATCCGACCTCAGCAATTCTCGCTTACACAGACCTTCAGAGTCCGAGAAATGTTACCCTATGATTCATTATCAAACCCTTCTCACTCACGGGGATGCGGGTAACTGCGGAAGCCACGATTTACATTGCCTCCATTCATCCAACTATGTTAAATATACTAACTCCCATTCGAGTCCGGCTGTTTTCTGAGAGGCGTTGGGGGGATTTCATGAGGGTTACTGTCTCACAGTGGCGGATACACTTGCTTCGTGCAGCATCGCTTTTCCAGCGCCCGATGTTCTGATGATCGGGAGCAGGCCCAACGAGAAAATCGAAGGATTCATAGCACACAGTCAAGCTTACTGTGTCTCAAATCCCCATCCAATGAACCGACCCCTGTTCCGACTATCTGTCCGCCGCTCTGTGCAAGTTTGAAAGTTTTGAGCAGGATTGGTGAATACAGAAGGCAATACAAAGATTTAAATGTTCAAGCCCTTCTGAACTAACGTGTAACTTCTTACATTTACTGGGTCTGTAGTTGTTATTTTTCACATTTTCCCAGTTTCCTATATTGCATTGGTTGTTGCCATTCATCCTTTCCTTACTTGGTACAAGTGAGCCGGCACCTTCCTAGATCTCTGTTATTGAAGACCCGTCCTCCCACCTCTCGACATAACCGAAGTTCCTACCTTTCTTTGCCCTCTTTTCTGCTCAATTCTTCCGCATACAAAGTTGCGTGTGTCGTTATCAGAAGAGATGTAAGTTCGTACCCTCTTTCCATTACTGCTCGTGGAATTCTCTCTCCCTGAAATTCTTTGCGTCATCTGGAATGCAAATTCTTGCTTTATTTTCCCAAGGAGTTGATGATTCTTCCGTTTGGTTCTCAGGTGTCCAGAAGTTTTAGTATATTTTAATACACTTTAGAGCATTACTATGGCGGTTGAGTATATGATTTACACTTGGAGCTTTGATCATGGTTCCTATCGATGTGTCCCGCCATCGTGAACCCCGCTAAGCTATACCTGTAATGACATACTGCCCCTCTCATGACAGCACGGTCATTTCCCCTTTGAACCTGAACCCCGCCCCAACTTCGCAAGTGCGCTGAATCTGCCCTGTCATGCCTTTAATTGCTCCAATTTACAGTGGCTTAGGTGCTTGCTCGGCGCAGCTCCCGGTACTCACAGCTCCTCAACCGTTGATCCAACCTCCGTGATTCACTCTACTACTCCACTCTTGCCTAGTTTCGATCAAAACACCAAGGTCGCTACTTCCATTCTTGAGATTTTTGATCTTCTCAAACGTCTATAAGTAGGGCCTTCTGACTATTTTCGACCTCTAGAAATTTTCGCCTTTTCAGATCGTTCGCATTTTCCAGTCTTTGCTTGGTCCCCAGTTCTTCTTATCTCTTGCCCTCCATCCACTCTTCGGTTTCGTTTCTGTCGAATACCGAACTTCTCATCTCATCATGTCTGCTAAGTCAATCTACGAGGCCGATGGCAAGGCTATTGTCAACTACTTCCTGACCCGGTCCAAGGTCATCAAGCCCTCTCCTCTTCCTGCTCCCACAACTCACAACCCTCCCCCCAAACTGGCTACTCTCCACTTCGATGAGGGTGCCAACATCAACGGTGTTCTCGATATTGCTGAGGCTACCTACCCGTGGCTCCTGGCCCCCGGTGCCAAATTTGTCGCCAAGCCCGACCAGCTGATCAAGCGTCGTGGCAAGTCCGGTCTTCTCGCCCTCAACAAGACTTGGGCCGAGGCCCGCGAGTGGGTTGCTGCTCGTGCTGGCAAGGAACAGCTTGTCGAGACCACTACTGGTGTTCTTAGACACTTCCTTGTAAGTTTTTCTCCCATATGCCCATTTGGTATTCAGCCATTTTGGCTTTCTTGTGTGGATGATATCTAACCACTTTTGTTTTGTGTGTAGGTCGAGCCCTTCGTCCCCCACCCCCAAGAAACTGAGTACTACATCAACATCATGTCCGTTCGTGATGTAAGTTTCACCGTCATATTCCTTTGGTCCATTGTTCGAACAACTTGGCCTCTCAGGTCCGACTCTGCGCTCTCTAAGATGCTACAGACCGGTCCAGAGTCGATTTCCACCGTCCGACGGATTCGATCTGACCCGCATCTGATATACTAACATGGTCCCAGGGTGATTGGATTCTGTTCACCCACGAGGGTGGTGTTGACGTCGGTGACGTCGATGCGAAAGCCGAGAAGATCCTGATCCCCGTCGATCTGGCCGAGTATCCTTCCAATGAGGAGATCGCCTCAACTCTTCTCAAGAAGGTCCCTTCTGGTCTTCACAATATCTGTAAGTTGTGCCTGATATCATTCTAATCCTTTGTTTCTTTTCATACTAACTACTCATTGTTCTTTGTAGTGGTGGACTTTATCACCCGTCTGTATGCCGTCTACGTGGACTGCCAGTTCACTTACCTTGAGATCAACCCTCTTGTTGTCATTCCTAACGAAGCTAAGACCGAGGCTTCCGTCCACTTCCTGGACATGGCCGCCAAGCTTGATGGCACCGCTGACCATGAGTGCGGCGTCAAGTGGGCTGTCGCCCGTTCTCCCGCCGCCTTGGGTATCACTGCTGTGGCTTCCGGAAGTGGCGAGAAGATCAACATCGATGCCGGTCCCCCCATGGAGTTCCCCGCTCCGTTCGGTCGTGAGCTAAGCAAGGAGGAGGCTTACATTGCCGACCTCGACGCGAAGACTGGTGCTTCGCTCAAGCTGACCATCCTGAATGCTAATGGTCGTATCTGGACCTTGGTCGCTGGTGGTGGTGCTTCTGTCGTGTATGCCGATGCTATTGCCTCTTGCGGTTTTGCTGATGAGCGTAAGTTTTGTCCCATTTTCACTTGGAGCTGTGATGTTTGCTATGTCGCAATACTAACTGTTTTGTACTACAGTTGCCAACTACGGTGAATACTCCGGTGCTCCCACTGAGTCTCAGACCTATCATTACACCCGAACCGTCCTGGACCTGATGCTCCGCTCTCCTGCCACTGAGAAGGGTAAAGTTCTTTTCATCGGTGGTGGTATCGCCAACTTCACCAACGTTGCCACCACTTTCAAAGGTGTCATTCGTGCTCTTAGTGACTTTGCCCCCAAGCTTAAGGAGCACAACGTGGCTATCTGGGTCCGCCGTGCTGGTCCCAACTACCAGGAGGGTCTCAAGAACATGAAGGTTGCTACTCAGGAACTGGGCCTGAACACTCACATCTTCGGCCCCGATATGCACGTCTCCGGTATCGTGCCTCTGGCTCTGGTCCCTGGCAAGTGGGAAGAGAACAAAATCCCAGAGTTCCAGGGTTAAACCCCGGAACCAGGTGGTCTGGTTTTCGCTTCGTTGTGTATTTCTTATTTCATCATGTCTTCGATCACAGCACTTTGATATCACGCGGCCCTCTTATCATTTTTTTTCATTTCCCTCTTGAGCATGCGGATATCCAGGGTGTTTTGTGTTCCAAAATTACGCGGGTCGGTTGAACATTTTTCTTTTTGAATTGGCTAGTTTATTTTTTTTCTCTTGTTTCATTAATGAGGTGGGACAGTTTTCGAGATAACGGGTTATATAATCCTGATCGCTGGGATTACCATGGGTGATATTGCGTGTGAGATTGCGGAGGGATATGGTCTTGGTTGAGCTCAGGACACTGGGATACATCTTTCGAATGAATAAAACCTAGACAGGCTCTAAGAAAATTTGGTGTATTGAGTATCTCGTGGCGATTACTGTCTCGATTGTCTTGTCCAATTCTGTAGACGAGAATGTAACGGACAGGTTACAATGTGTTAGTCAGCATCTGACTGGTCGTATAACCTAAGACATTTTCAAATTCTTCGCGGCAAGTATCAGGTAATAATAGCATCTAGTATGGTAGTATTGCAACAAAAAACAAATTATGTATAGAAATTGACAGTGCAGCTAAACACTAAGTGAAAGTAAAATGGGGGAATCTAATGCTGACAATTTATTTTAACCATTCTTCATACACACACTACTTAAGCCCATAGGGCCAGAGCAATAGGAAGAGCCATGCTGATCATGGCAGGCTTGATGGTACCCGCAGCAGAGGTAGAAGAGCTGGTGGAGTTGGAAGACTTGGAAGAGCCAGAAGAAGAACTGGTAGAGGACTTGGTGGTGGTGGTGGTGGAAGAAGAGCCAGTGGCAGAAGTGTCAACGCCGATGGTGTTGTAGCCGGGGTAGTTCCAGGAGTCATCAGCGACGGTCTTGATCTGGAGGCCGGTGATCTCGTTACCGGAGGCATCGAAGAACTGATGCTTGACAGTGAAGTCGTCAATGTCGATAATCTGGCCAGAGGGAGCGGGGTCAACACCGTTCTTAAGGATCTTGTCGGAGCCGTCGGAAGAGGGAATGGCAGGAAGGGTCCAGTTCTTCTCGAAGCCAGAGCCAGTGATGAGGTCCTCGGAGCACTTAGGAGCGGAAGGAGAGTCACTAGGCTTCTCACCGGACAGAGAGGTCAGATCCAAGAGACGGTACTGCTCGTACAAGCGATTGAAGTCGGGAAGGAGGGTCACGGAGCCGTTGTCGTTGACCTGGACTAGACCGTAGTTGTTGTCCTCCTGAGTCCACTCATAGACGAGACCACCAGAAAAGGTAGAGTTCATCTGCGAGCCATATATGGCAGCAACTTCAGTAAACTCACGGGTGACCTCGTTGCAGCCGAATTCGGAGAAGAATACGGGGACAGAGGTGTCTTTGAAGCCATCGGTCAGAGTGTTGTAGCCAGACTCCTCATAGGTAGAGTTGCCGCACCATGAGTAGGAGTTCAGGGCGAACAGATCAGCACGAGACTCATCATTATCTTCTCCATCAATAGAGCATTGGAGGTAGTTCCAGGTGTCGAACAGGACATCACGGACATCAGCAGCAGAGTAACCAACAGGAATGTAGCGGTCGGAATGTTGCTTGATGTAGTTCTTCAAGTCACGAGTGACGGCGCGAATGTAAGCAGGAGAGTACTCAATGGTGTTGTTGTCATTGATAATCTCGTTTCCAGAGAAGAAGAGCAGGGTGTTGGGGTAGCTCTTGAAAGCCTCAACTATGGCAAAGGTGCGGTTGAGGTAGGCAGCATAGTAGGAAGTCCAGGGCTCAAAAGAGGTCAGGGACTCGCCGACCAGGGGAGAGTTGACGTCAATGGCCATATAGATACCAGCAGCGTTAAAGATGGAGGCGCACTTGTCGTGGTTCAAGTTGGGGGACAGGTTGTAAACACGGATAGTGTTGACACCGAGAACCTGCATGAGAGAAGCATCACGAAGGCAGCGGTCCGCGTCGGTAAGGGGATCCTCACCAGCATCGGGTTTGTAGCCGGCAGAACCACCGGGCTGGTAGTCGACACCGAGAAGCTGGAAACGGTCGCCAGAGGAGGGGACGACAAATGAATTACCCTTGACCTCCAGGGAAGGGACGGCGGCGACGAGTGTGGCGCTGGCAGCGGCAAGAGCGAAAGAGGTCTGTCATAAAGTTAGTACATGGTTGTGACTAAGCAGGAGCTGAAGTCAAGGAACATACACGCATGATGGCCGTTATTACTTGATATCGGTAAATGACAGTAGAGAAGTTTTAAAAGGGTGGATATAAGCACGCGAATGTTATCCAGAAAAGACGTTGGGTTAAGAAAAAAAAGTGCCTGAGGGAGTGACTAGAAATGAAAGAAACTGGTTGAATAAACAACGCTGAAAAAAAATAAAAACCTTTGCTTAAGAGAAGACAAAGGACTAAAAAACAAGCGACAGGTATTAAGGAATGTCGTGATGCTAAAATGAGTAATGGAAGAGAAAGAAAAAAGGATCCACTACATGGCGATGGCAGGTGCGAGATAATTATATAAATCAAACCGGAAAGTGCCAGAGACCTCTTCATGGGGGCAACTACTTGAGATGACATATTGTGAGAGGGGGGTGGAGGGTGCGTGAGGGGAGAGGGGGATGGTTGGGGGTCTTGTTTCACGGTGAAAAAGAAGCTCTAAGAGGAAAGAGAGGAGCGAGGGGGGGCGTCGGGAAACGATGTTGTGGGATTGGCCATTGGATGGATGGGGACTTACTGGTATGGTTCTCTGCTGAGGGTGAGGGCAGAATGATCAATGCGGTGAGAATGGATGTTTGTGCTTTCATTGAGCGGATGTCGGATTGTAGTTTTCCTTTCAGGTTTTTTATGTTCATTGATGAACAACGGGCTAGACGCAGAGGTATGTAAGGATCCCGGTGAACGGAGGAAGAAGAAGGGCAGAAGGCATGAATGAGATCTACTGAGGAGCGTGCGTTCGTTTGCCGGTGTTGTTCAAGTGATTTCTAAAATGAAGCATATTTTCTTGTCAACCGGTGTCTTTGTTTATTGTCGATTCAGGCAAGGAGAAAGTAAAAGTAAGCAGTGGGCATGAGAGAGGAATTCGGCTCGTAGCATAATTGTTTAGCGCTGAAGCGAGGGTGTGGTTACGAAAGTAGTATTCACGATCTTTGTGTATGTGTGCATGTGTGTGTGTGCGTTTGCGCCAACATTTACGCACCTTTCTTCCTTTCTTCTTTGCTTCTTCTCATTCTTCTTTCTCTAAATGACATTGTCTGCGCACCATGTTTCCTCTTGCCACCCATTTAGACGAGATCCTTCCTTCCCAATTACTTGACTCCCCCCAATTTCTCAAATCTCACAGCAGGAACGTGCACCTGCTTGCCAACCATTAAATTCATTTTCCCCAAAAGTCCACGCAAACATGAACATTTAAAGATTGGCCCCCGGGCTTTTTTTTTTTTTTTTTTTTTTTTCAAGAAAACCTTGCGCATTTATCACAGATATCGTGACCGCCAAGCGGAAGTCATTCACCAGAGCCATTGTCCTTTTTTCCTTTCAGCGATGAAGTCTCAACCAAGAACATTGGCAGAAGACACCCAAGAAAAATTGGTACACAAGCACCGACAGCCCACATCCAACCAAATGCTTAAACTGTGCTTTTCCCTCTTTTTGCCGAGCGTCCGCAATGTGGACCCCTGGTTAATGAACTATGGCGCTTGGCCCCATTTGACAGACAATCGAAATTGATTCAAATTATAGGTTTATTGAGATTTTTGCCACGAGCAACAACGACAACGTTGATGGTGTGGAATGTGAATGAAATGTGAAGATGCATCTCTGGGGACTTCTTTTAGGCGCTTCTGACGGGTAAGATTTTGAGAGATACAATAGAATCAAAAAAAAAGAGAAAACGGTGGAAGTTGGTCAATACTTGTTTTATTTATCATGAAGTTGTTTGCTTGAGTCAGCAAAATTTCATAATAAAGTTCATTTAGCTTTCATTAAAGTTATATTGAAAAAGGTTAAGCCAACACTAAATAGCTTTAGCACAAAGTCAGCTCAAGCTTAAACAAAAGTCGAAAAAAGCAAAGAGGCACAATGTGATAATGCACACACTCCGTCACTGGTTTTTGCAGATATTGTTTTTAATACATGTCTGTGTTTTCAAACGTTTCTAGTACTCTTTGAATACTATTGAATTTATGAATACTTCTAAGCAAAGTTCCGTTAATCGCGTTTAAAAGTCTCGATGTTTTTTTGTTTTTTTTTTGAAGTGAAAATAAGCAGCAGGCTGTGTCGGCACCTTTTGTCAATCACTCAAAATCCAACTTACACATCACTCAGCCCCAAAAGGAAAAAAAAACTCTTAAAACTCACCCTAAATGATCAAGTGTTTTGAAATGAAAGCAAAACCCTGTTATACAGTCCACGTCAACTGTGTGCATCACGACGATCAATCAAGACCCAGGCCAGAGACGCCTGATTGATTAAATATTCCCAAAAATCTCGTGATCCCGTATCCAAAGCATCGACCCCCTTCTCGAAGCTCGTCTCTGCCTCTGTCTCTCGTATCTATTTCTCGTTTCCCCCATCGCTAACATCAAAATCTATAAATACGCACAAATATATATGTGACAGCCAGTTGTTCATCAATATTTGCGATAAGAAGCTCTATATTCGTTTATAAGGTTCCTGCAACTCTAGTTACAGCAAATCCCTAGAGGATTTGGGGTTAACAACAGTGTTAGTGTGAATGCCTTGGTTCTGGCCAATGACATGGCGAAGTTGGACAATGGACGAATCGTGTATTTCATATTCATGACTTGTAAGGCGTCATTGGAAGGGAGAATGTCTCGCTCATTCACTCATAACAAAAACAAAGACAATTCAAAAAAAAAAATATAGATGTCAGCAGTCAATCATCTATCAAGGAACTTACACATAACATATACGCATACATACATACATACCACCACCAGTCATGACGTCGTCTGCAATACCCGTCATCCTACCATCAATCCCTGTATCCATCCCCGTATCCATCACCATCGACACTGTCCTACATCCCAAATGTTCATGATTACGACTAACATCGCTTTTATATATATGGACGTATACATATGCATGTCGACAACAGTGTCTCCAACCTCTCTGTTCCTGTGATACACGGCCTACGGCAAGCAGCGACCCGGCTAGACGCATCACCACCAGTCGACTGCCACCAACATTTAACTCAAACATAAAGCAAAATAAAGTCTATAAACCAGGTAATCCGGGCCGACCAGCCCCGTACATGGATTGGATGGCCATGGGCCCAGTGGCCATCATTGCCAAGAGCCTTTGCATCTTCCCAGTTTTGAGCATTCCTTAGAAATGCACGAATCTCTAGGCTCCCAAGGGAATTCTTGTCGATCGTTATTCAAAACATAATATCTGAGATATCTACTAGAGATCCAGTTCTCGGTGGCCTCTCCTTTGATTTTTTTTTTTCCAGTCACTAAAGGGAAGGCGAACAAGAGTATATGAAAGAAGAAAAAAAACAATGTCCGAAAACCAACAATCCTAAATTACTCCTTCGGATTGTGGCAAAGGAGCTTTGTAACGTCTTTTGTTTCATGTCCGTCTCTTGATGAAGTTAGTGGACGCCATTCCTGACTCTCCGTGTTTTATTCTTGACATCACAAATAGGGAAGGAACAACTATATGCAAATCACCTATGATAATAAGAACGAATAAAGATTTTAAAAAATAAAAAATTAAATATATCGATTTCCATATATTTGAATCTCGTACCACATCAATATATGCAGCACCACCACAGCTATAGAAATATCATTATCATCAACTCTCACAAACTAATAACATCAACAATAAGAAAACAACAAGTCTCCCCATTTTCTATTCATATATATACTTCCCATATATGATTAGCCAATATGTTGCCCCGCGGCCGGTCTCCTCCTCCTTCCTTACCACAACCCATGCCCATACGAACCACTCAACCACTTAAACCTGGCCATCTCCGACCAATAATATTAGTAAAGACAACCGGCATAGCGGTCAGCAAGTGAGCCTTTCCCTCCCCATCCACCGTATATACATTTCCACAAGGGGGTCCTTTATGCGCTTGACTATTCACCAGTAGATGGGCTGCAGGTAGTGTAGGTGCAATCATGTGTATATGTCGTGCGAGAGAATATAAGGGGTTGCTTGGTCTTGGTTTCTGAAATATTGGGGGATGTGAGAGATTGAATATGTGGTTGCACAATGTAATATCTTGCTTTTTGGTTATTTATAGGGTTATTATCACACAAGGGTTATACATCGTCGGCTACCTCAATGGTGCTAAGTATTGACCTGGGCGACTGATTTATCCAAGAAAGCTAATGTCATCGCCAAGTCGTTGAGCTACCCGACTCCCTTATAAACACAAATCTGCAAATTAAACAACATCGCTACATGAGGCTCTTTGATTATATGTATTCAATGTATCTAGATTAATATGACCCCCAAAAAGTATCCGGAACGCCGATACGCCAGTGTACCTTCACCCAGCAGACCGACAGTCTTACCATATCAACTGTTCAGCCCTGATAGAAAAACCAACAAAGAAACTCATGTTCCCCTCCCCAAGAAAAACCAGAAAGAGCTTCACTTATTTTTAATCTTTAACCTACAATCCCTCAAATCCCCGTAGCCTCCCGATAAAAACTCAAACTCTTACTCGCCCCTCCCGTAACAAAATACTCACTTCGTCCCAACTTCACCAACCACTTGACCACCCACAATGCCTCATCCGTCTCATTATGCGTCGCCACGCACTCTCCCCGATCAATATTCCATACTTTGACACGCCCGTCAAGCGAGCAACTAGCTAGATGGTCACCCGAGGAGTTCCAGTCGACGGCAGTGATCCAAGCAGAGTGACCGGTAAGATTTCCGACGTGCTCACCGTTGTTCATGTCAAAGAGGGCAATTATTTTGGCGTCGCCAGCAGCGGCGAGGCGAGTGCCGGCAGGGGAGAAGGCGACGGTGCGGATAGGGCGGGAGAGACCTAAAGAAGACAAATATTAGTTATGGACTCATACACCGAAGAAAAATAATAGTAGTCCATGGAACATGTAACTACTGACCCACTTACTTGCCAACGGATATCTCAACTTTCCAGTCTCAGTATCAAACACATACACGGCACCATTCTGATGCCCCGAAGCCACAAACCGCCCATCCCCTGAAATCGCCACACATCCAGGAAATGACTCATTAAACCCATCAAAAACATGCGCCACCTCCATCACCCCCTCCACCGCCCGCCAAACCACCACTCTCGCATCCATCGTCGATGCCGCCATTATCTCACCCCCCTCACTTAATGCCACCATCCACACGCCTGTCCCCTTCTTCGCCCCTGGGCCCTCGCCCACCGGCGTCTCGAGAGACGTCAGGTGCTTCCATTCGCCCGTAGTGGGATCGGCGGTCCAGATTTTGATGTCGCCGGCGAAGGAGACGGAGGCGGCTAAGCGGCCGTCGCGGGAGGCGGTGATGTGGTGGCAGCCGGTGGGGTGGGCGGATTTGAGTGATTGGAGGAGGGGGAAGTCAGGGTTGGTGGCATCATAGACGGTGAGGGTAGAGGAGCCGCTGGCGGTGAGGATGGCTTTGGGGGTTATGGCGATGGAGTAGATAGTGGCGAGGTGTGCTGGAGAGACGGAGATTAGTTGAGGTGGCAGAGATAGAGATATGAGGAAGGATGTGACATACCATTGTCGATTGTATGCGCTGTGAGGTATTGTTTCGACTGATTTGTACACCTTGGTGTTAGTTACTGGATGAAGACTGAAGCCATGTCAAACTTGAAGCGGGGTGTTGATAACGAACCATGATGATAGTTTTGTTGAACCAGGATAGTTTACAGGCGATCAATGATTATGCGTATGCTGGATTGACAAGCTGAGAAACAAGATGATGGGATGTACAGGATTCGCATTCTACAGACTGTATCGTAAATGAACGGCTTGACCTTGGCTTCAATCCATTCATGTCGCAAATCGGCATAGTGTGGCAGACCCTATATCTAATTCTAGGGTTACTGAATTCCATTGGCCATTTGTACAACTTCGACTTTAACGCTTTAATCAAGCTGTTTGCAGAAGCGAAAGGAGCAAATCTCCTGATTATCATATGCAAATACAATTGTTATCCGTAGATGATTATTTTATCAATCAAAGGATTTCTCTATAAAACCAACTTTGACCTGTAACTTTTTGTTGTACATGAAGCATAATTGGAAATAACCCACGGTATTCACTCCTCGCCCCCACATATTGCACAGACGACATATCCACTATCAGTTTGATATATTACCCCTCTACAGAAATCATATCATCTCACACAACTCATTACGCTCATCACCCATTTTTCATATCTCATCTCACCTAAAAATTTCTGCTGCTATGTCTGATGACGAAGCCGACCCCGAACTCTTCGACCTTCTCCGCGCTCACCTCGCCGGCCCACCACCTCCCTCGCGGCCCACCACTGGTGTTCTTTCCTCCATTGAAGACGTTTACAATGATTCCATTGACGTTTCCATTGACATGCAATCAACCAAAAATGCTGCTGAGTCCATCTACCAACTGATGATGAGCAAAAAGTTCTCGACGGATTCATGGACGGAACATGAGTTACATCCAAAGGCAAAGGATGAGAGTACATTGGCGTTTATCGTGACGATGGACTTGTTGAATTTCTGCTTTTGGAGTGAGAGGAGTGAAGAGGAGAGATTTGGTATTGAGTATAAGGGGAAGAAATGGACTGGATATTGGGGTCTAGTTGCTGCTCTCCAAAGAGCGCTCGAAGAAGGTATGTACTTTTCATCATTATGGTTCTCATCTCATCTCACTAATACTATCCAGATATCCCTATCACAACCCCCGACTTTTGGCAAGACGAAAACTCTCTCACCCCCGAAGTTATGTCGCACATCTTCCGCTCTGCCACCGACGAATCAGACCCTATGCTCTCCTCCCGCCTCGCCATCCTCCGCGAAGCTGGCACCGTCATGTACGAAGACTTCTCCTGCTCCTTTGTCAACCTCATCGCTGCCGCTGACCACTCCGCCGCCCGCCTGGTCAACATTCTCTCAGACCATTTCCCGTGCTTCCGCGACGAGGCGCAGTGGCCTGGGCGGAAAAAGCTCGTACGGTTCCTCAAGAGGGCGCAGATTCTCGTAGCAGATGTCTGGGCGGCATTTGGTGGAGAAGGATTCGGTGAATTTGATGATATCGATGAATTGACCATGTTTGCGGATTACCGAGTTCCGCAGATTCTCAGCACCATGAATTGTCTAATGTACAGTCCTCCGTTGCAGACCAAGATTATGGGGAAGGAGATTATTGAGAGTCGTTCAAAGTACGAGATACAGATTCGGGCGGCGAGCATCTGGTGTGTAGAGTTGATTAGACGAGAGATCAAGCGGAATCATCCCGAGGCGGAGATCAACGCAGTGTTGATTGACTTTTATCTGTACGATACGATGAAAGCCTTAGAAGTTGACGGCAAAGAAACCATGCCCCACCATCGGACGAGAAGTGTATGGTACTAAACAGCGAATCACACAATCGCCCAAAGCAAACTTCTTGACATATAGACTCTTATCTGATCTTTGTATACAATCACTAATCATAATTGCATCATGCTTTCCCACTCAACCTTGGGTTCAACAACACATCAATGTGTGCATCCTGTGCATCATCTCTTTTTTCCCCTTCTTTCTTCAGAGCCAAAAGTGCTTCCCTTGGCGGCCTTAAACCTAACTTCTCCGCCCTTTCCCATCTGTTCCACCTCGTGATCCCCACGCACGGCTATTAAGACAAGTCACTATCATAACACCACAATCATTATCATGGATAAACTTACTCCAAAATTTTGATTCGCATCAAAATACCGTAACACCTTCTCCTCCAAACTCAAGTCTTCCTGATGCACCTTCCACCCCTTCACTTTATCCCAAAACATTTCCAAATCCCCTCCCCGTGACATCCTCCACCTTAATAACCCCCTTCTCCTCTTTTACTTTTTCTTCTTCTCTTTCCCTGTCTACCTCCTTGATAATCTCCTGCGAAGACAGCACTAATCCCTTTCCCTTTCCCTTCAGATTCTTTCTCGGCTTTGTAACATGCGGTTTTGACCGACAGAACGACAGAACGCTTTGTTTGTATTTAAACGCAGCGGCAGTTTGGCTCCGGGTGGACAGCATGGTAGTGTAGGGTTAAGAACTGTGGATTACACAATGATATTGGAACAAGAGGAATATATATGTGAGAATGAACTAGACTATTTTTTCCAGATATGGCAAGATAAAAACCTATTTATTATATAGTTGAAAAGTTAATTCGATCAATCATCCAGTATCGGGATCTTGTAGGATATCAAATGCTTCATTTCGTAGAATGACCTCATACTTTGGAACTGGAAATCACCACATCACGTGATTTCATCGCATACAAATACCAAACCCTAAACTCAACGTCGTTAATAACATCATGCCGTCATTATCAAAATGAAATTTCACATGTGGAGTTGATATTAAGATGTACTTGTATTAATATAAGAGTACCCTGATACTAACCGGAGAACTGGTAAATTATATCAAAAATAAAAGCTCCATACACCTGAAAACATTAATACACCCATGAATAATTAGCCTAACAGTCTTTTTTGCTAAACGGATACTATTCCCGAATCTTCTGGGCGAGACCGAGTCCATGATCACTAGAAGCAAATATTCCACAAAAATCGAGCTCAACTTACGACACCAATTTCACACTGCACATTAAGTACACACGATTCCAGACAAGATTAACAAATTAACTATCAAAAAACAAAAGGTATCATGCAAGGAAACCGTCTATGTTGGCATCAAAACACACGGCTCGTTCCCTTATGGCCAGAACCCATGCTATCCGTACTGATTTGGTTCTCTGTCTCTCCTCCAAGCGGTAATAGTATTGTGTGAAGACGAATACGAATTGAAGAAATAAAACGCTGCAGATAAACACTCAAAGAAATGGCGAGAAGGAAGACGAAAGGAGAAACAGAAATGAGCCACTTTCCCGATCTCCAATCACTCTGGAGAGCAGATTCTTCGCAATTACCCACTAAACATTGATTGCTCAGTATTACGCAGAATCTCTCTAGAACGTGGGGATCCCAACAGGCTCGCGCACAACGGGTCCACCCTAGTATCCGTTGGGAGCAGGCCGTTGAGAACTGCCGCTCATGCCACGGTCGGCAGCGGGGCTGATGGGCCGGGAGCCTTGCGCATTGCTCTCCTTGAGGGCCAATAACTGCTTGGCACGGAAGGTCTCATAGTGGATCTGAGAAGTAGTCTCAATGAGATCCTGGAGATGGGTACGAAGCAGGAAATCACGAAGGTAGACAAACTCGCAATGGTTCTCATCCTCGACATTGATGACACCCCAACGGTTCTGGCGACCACGGACCTGTTTACCGTTGACAACGATGGACTTTTCAGAACCGACGACAGCGAAGGGAATCAGGTCCTATAACAGCATATTAGTATCACTGCGACTCGGTGTGCATGTATGACTTTGTCACTCTGGGCATACCTTGATTTGAGTGTTCATAGCCTTCTCCTCCTCATCAAACTCTTCATTGTCGTAAGGGTACATCTTCAAGTTGTGGAAAGCAAACTCCTCCTTGATGCGCTGCTTGAAGGCCTGGCGCTCCTCCAGGGTAAGAGTATCAGCCTTAGCTATGACGGGAACGACGTTGACAACATCGGACAGCTTCTTCAGGACAACGATATCGAGAGGCTTGAGGGTGTGCCCAGAAGGCTGGATAAAGAAGAGGCAACAATGAATGCGAGTATCGGGAATGTAGCGTTCACGCTGGGCAGTAAGCTCCTTGCGAAGGTAAGCAGAGTGCTGGTCCTTGATGTACTTGACGATGGGATCCCAGCAACGGTCATTGTTGATAATATCACCATAACCGGGGGTGTCGACAATGTTGAGGCGGAGACGGACCCCATTCTCTTCAACAATGTGGGAAACCGCATTGATCTCGGTAGTAGAGCGGATGGGCTCATCGGGGAGCATGCGACCCTTGGAGTCGATCAGGTGCGAGGCAAACATAGTGTTGACAAGAGTAGACTTGCCGAGACCGGTCTGACCTATATGGATAAACGAAAGCTAGTTAGCATGAAATTATTATCTATATGCACTGGTATGGGTGAATATGCTTCCAAATCACAGACATCTAGATTTTGGGAAGCTTCTTGGTTCCGAAATGCATATTGCGGTATCTGGAGATGACAAGATACGTACCAACGCAGATAACATTGAACTGGAAACCGCGCTTCAGCAGCTTCTTCTCGATCTGAGAAGTAATGCTGTCGAAACCGACATGGCTGTTGGGGTAGATGGTAGTGGCCATTGTGATTAATGTGTGTGGCTATCGTAGAAAGTAGTTAAAGAGCAGAGCGAGTCGAAAAGAAGCAAGCAAACTAGTTGGCAGGTGGGACGTGATCCGGTACTTTAGTATGCTAACGTGGGCGTGGCGTAAAAGGGGTATCGTGAAGGGGTGTGTTAAGAAAAAAACGAATGGAATGTCGGCAGAAGAAAACACGAGAAAATCAAACTCGAGATGATTATTCAAATGCAACAACGTGATAATAATTAAACGACGAGCCGCTCAAGTGAATATTAACGAGGCTAAAATCACGAAAAAGACGGACGAGGCACAACGAAAATAGACGTGCAAAAGGAGGAAGAGAAGGAGGTTTCAAGACGGTCAACAGGAAATACAACAGAAGGCAGGTCCTCCCAAAACTACACGGGCAGGGGTCAGAAGCAGTAATTGCCAGTTTCTGGAGGTTTGGGCGCTGGGTCTGACTAGCCACAGAAACAAAATGGAAGCATACAAGCGGAAGCAAGGAAGGGACCATTCAACAAGGCCATCCAGATCAACCTGACTGGGGCCATTCAGGGACCACAAGGAAAATGCCAGGGACCAACATGACAGTTCTATGGAAGGAAGTAACTACTTTGACAATTGCATATCAACTTCACTTTACTCCGTGGTACGCCAAAATCCCAAGGAATTTCACGACATCAATCATGACGTTGCGACTTTGTCAGAGTGAAAATTCCTGTCTAAATGTAGCCGATTACTTATGAGTGCAATATGTTTATGCAATTCTCAACAAGTCGCTTTATTGAAGCTCCATGTGGGCGCAGCGTGGCGCGTTGCTGCAGTTGCTTCCTGCAAATGGCCGCCTATGTGTCTCTATCGCAATGATAGGCCCGGAGTTAGGTTCTATAAAAGTAGCTCCAGGTGCAGAATATTGGTTTAAATGGTCTGCAGTGGTATCTCCTATACCAAATAATTGATTCGCATACATGTACATGTCTGGCTTTTGTATTCTGGTCATTAACTCTGCTTAGAAGTGGATGGAATCACTAGCTCCAAAGGCTATCACCATTGTATGACCAATATATTTTCATATCCTTAGGTCATCTATGTGAAGCCACAAAAGGGGAAATACATTGAAGGAAGACTTTGTACTAACCTTTTCAATTTAATATCTATTCAATCATGTGCCCTTGTTCACCTGTTAATAAGGCTAAGGATGAAGCTCGAAGTTTTACGATGAGGATTTGACAACAAAACCCTTAATATGACCACTTTTTGTCACCACGTGGTTATTTATAACCTTTGAAAATTAAACCTAAATCACAACCACAAAATGGATCTACAGATTTCCACGAAATTGATGTCCTTGTAAGGCTATGATGCTATCGCAAAACTATCGCAAAACTATCGCAAAACTGACGGCGTACACAATCTTTCTGCTCGGGCTGACTGAACCGACTTGCAGTATTGCGCCGGGAAAACTCTATTCCTTCCACCGCCAGCAACCTGATAACCGACCGGCTTTCCACCCCGCCGGACCGACCCTTCACCATCTACGGTCAAAGATCACAGATACCCCTCACCACACCCTGCCATGGCCGCCATTAGCCAAGTACGCCTGACCTTGATGGCCACGTTTCTCCCTCGATTCTCGGCACTCGCGATGTTTTCTTCCGCTAGAATCGCCGCACACACTATTCGCATGGCTGTTCTGTTTCTGCCTTCAATAACAGTATCGGTACCTGGAATTTCGATTCGGTTGCCAAGTTTGCAGGATATCTGGGAAGGGATCTTGAAGGCGGTGCCAAAAAAGAAGACGTCGCATATGAAGAAGAGACATAGACAGATGGCAGGAAAGGCGTTGGAGGATGTTAATTCGTTTTGCATTTGCCCTGGATGCGGAAACACAAAGCGGATGCACCGGATGTGCCCCCACTGCATGAAGAGTGAGTTTGATGATGGGGTGGAATGAAGTGACTGATTACTAACTTCTGCTAGGAATAAATGAGGTGTGGCGTCAGGACAACCCGTCCGGCAAGTTCCTGGATTAGTGGAAAATATGTGAAGGGTATTCGTGGTGGGCATCTGCGACGGAGTCAACTGTACATTATTTAGAGGACAGGATATGCGGACCAAAGATGCTAAAGGAAGATTGAGGTGATAGCTATGGTGGTCTCTGGTGGCCTCGGAGACTGACTTGTACACCATTTATTGTATAACACGATGCTGGGTCGGAATTTAAACATTATTCTTATAGGCTTGCAAGTAACACCTAATGATTGTTTCAGTTCATCGCATGAGGTTTGTGAATCTCTTCAAAAAGAGATATGTCTAAGTCTACATTATGAGATAAGTTATAATAATTTTCTTTTGTCCTTTCTCGACTTCTCTGATCATCTATCTCTTTGATAGTAAATGAGGTGAAGTTCCAAATAAGTGGCGTTATGTGATTGTGGCGCTAAATTATGGCGCTAGGTAGCTGATCTTACGTCCGTCGCCGACCAAGTTCTTCTATCCTTTGATCTCACATGTTCCCACACGGCACCACCATCTCATCAATTTTATCGTCTGTTATCATTCTGTACTTTGCAATCTGCCATTATACTCGCGACTTCGATATCCCGGGGTTCTTTTCATAGCACAATTCCACTTGCGACAATTCTCGACCTAACATCAATTTGCGACAAGCAAACCCGGCGCAACCTTGCGGAACACCAAAAGTATTGCATTATCAACCATGCCCGACACTGCAGGAAAGGCGGCAGTGTTGTCGCAAGAGGAGTTCCTGGACATCATCTTTGCATTTAAACCAGATACTACCACGGGGACATACAAGAAGCATCTGGAGAAAATTCCGGAGACGGTGGGGCGGAATCGCCACGTTGAGAGTGTCTTTGGGCGGGATCTGGATATGCAGTTACAAAACGTGAGCTCCCCCCCCTGAGTTGGTGTTGAGCTTACAATGCAGATATACATATGCATTGCGGCTTGATGCATTGCTGGATCTGATATCCATGGTGTATGATACGCATATGTTGGCGCATCTGACATGTGATCATGCCCAAGTGTGTATAAAAGCCCAACTGACATTTCTTCTTCCATAGTCCCGAGTTCTCATGGTCGGCGCTGGTGGCATCGGCTGCGAACTTCTGAAAGACCTTTTACTCAGCAATTTTGGCCATATAACCATCGTTGATCTCGACACCATTGACCTTTCAAACCTCAACAGGCAATTCCTATTTAGACATGAACACATTAAGCAATCAAAAGCTATGACAGCCAAAACTGTTGCGCAAAAGTTCAATCCTAAGGCTGAGATAATTGCGCATCATGGTGACATCAAGGACAATATGTTTACTTTATCTTGGTTTGCTGATTTTGACCTTGTTTTCAATGCCCTGGACAACCTGTCATCCAGAAGATATGTCAATCGCATGTGTCTTATGGCTAACATCCCCTTAATCGAAAGTGGAACAACGGGTTTTAAGGGCCAGGTCCAAGTTATCAAGAAGGGTGTCACAGCTTGTTACGACTGCACGCCCAAGGAGACGCCCAAGACGTTCCCGGTGTGCACCATCAGAAGCACTCCATCACAACCGATTCACTGCATTGTGTGGGCCAAGTCTTATCTCCTTAACGAGATATTCGGCGCTAGTGAGGATGAATCTGCATTTGACCATTCTCAAGATACGGAGAATGCGGCTGAGATTGAAGAGCTGAGACGGGAATCTCGGGCGCTAAAGGAGATTCGGGCTCGTATCACAGACCCCACGGCGTTTGAGCTCTTGTTCAACAAGGTGTTTAGAACAGACATCTTGAGATTACTCGCTATCGAGGAGATATGGAGGGGCAAGCGGAAGCCGATACCCATTGCCTTCGCGGACGTCAGGGCGGGTGCAAAGCCACTAGTCGGCACCATTGAAAATGATGACGGTCAGTCTTTGTGGTCTCTGGAGCAAAACGTTGCTATGCTCATGGCGTCTACCATTGCCCTCGGCGCCCGCGTCAAGGAGATGCGTGCGAACAACCCCGATGAACTCGATACCATCACCTTTGACAAGGATGATATTGACACGCTTAACTTTGTTACAGCGGCATCGAATATCCGAGCGACTATCTTTGGCATAGAGAACAAGTCACGGTTTGATGTTAAGCAGATGGCTGGCAACATTATTCCCGCTATCGCCACGACCAACGCGATTACTGCCGGCCTTGTGGTCTTACAAGCTTATCAGGTCCTTCAGAATAAGTTGGGAAAGTCCAAGGAAGTTTTCCTAACGCCATTTGCACCGGATCGATTGTTGGCGCCGAACAATGCGAGAGAGCCGATGAAGGACTGCCCGATTTGTAGCCCGGTGACTTTGCTATTGAAGGCAAATGAGAAGACGTCGACACTGGGGGACCTCGTTGAGTTTTTGAAGGGGTTGGGATATACGAATGAGTTTGTGGTCACGGCGGATGGGGCATTGCTATATGACGCTGATGAAGATGTGAATTTGCCGCGGACTTTGAAAGAGTTGGGTAAGTTTTTGACATTGTGAGTAAGTTATTATCATGCGATGCTAACGATATGGTACAGGCATAGAGAGTCAAGGATTCTTGAGCGTCAAAGACGAACAAGACGAATCACCCAAACAGGATGTCTCCATCTGCATTCAGTATCTCCCCGACTGCTCCAAGAAGCTTAACTGGCTTTATGAATCACGTATTACCGACATTCCCTTGAAACCCATGAGCGACAACAAGGCCGAGGCCGATGATGATGATGATATTGTTATACCGGAAAGTGGTGCTGGTCCCTCCGGCATGAAGAGAGCGCATTCAGAGGATGGGGAAGGGGCAGGTGAGAGTGAGGCGAAAAAGGCGAGGAAGGAGGAGAAGGGTAAAGGAGCGGAAGTGGTGGAAGAAGGGGGGTTAATTGTGTTGGATTAAGTGGAGGATGCATGATATATGTAAATATTATAGACTAGCGATAATGATGATTTGGATGGTCTTTCTGTACCTTATTTGGGTATATTTAATGAGTTATGACATTCCGACAGAGAGACCACCATCTAGATTGAGTGTACAATTTGTGGCGTATTTATTTTCAATCAAGAAAAGAGCCGCGTGCGTGACTTCTTCCGGCTTTCCTAGCCGACCCAATGGAATCTTTGATGTCAAGGCATCTGACGACGGCGGAACGATATCTGATATGGTCTTAGCATCATATAATGACCATTCGGAGATAATTTTGGCAATACGCACCGGAGACCATGCGGCTATCGATGTAACCAGGAAGTAATGCATTGACACGGACTTTCGGGGCCAATTCGGCGGAGAGGGAACGGGTGAGGCCTGAAGAACGTCAGTGGGTTACCTAGACAAAAAAAAGAATTATGTAGAAAAAAAGGATATACCGAGAAGTGCAGCTTTGCTGGTGGCGTATATGGAGGCGCCGCGGCCACCAGTGACGGCGAGAAGACTGGAGATGTTGAGGATGGAGGCTATGCATGATTGTCAGTTTTCTTGTGGATACTTGGAACGTATTGTTTGGCCTACCGTCACCGTTCTTTATGGAGGCCTTTAATAGTGATTTCTGAAAGTATCGGGAGACCCAGATCGCACCCATTAAGTTAGTCTGCAGAATCTGTTCGATTTCTTCGTCGGTGATACGGCTGAAGAGTTTATTTTGAGGAATGCCCGCTGCGTTGACGATGATATCGACGTCACCTTTTGACGTGACGGCCCCGACAAGTTCCTTGACATTTTCAGCCTTCCCAATGTCAACGGGGTACACGGTATGTTGTCCTCCGTTCGCTGCTGGGAGTAATGAAAGGACGCTCTTGAGTCTATATTCTGTCCTTGACACCAATGACATGATGGCTCCCTTTGCCGCCAGACTCTTGGATAAATGTATTCCCAGCGACCCGGTGGCCCCAATAAGCAAAACATGTTTTGAAGCTAATGAAAGGACTGTCATTTTCTCTTGCTTTTATGTTTTATTCCATCGGCGGTCGGATGATGACGGACGGACGGACGGACGGACGGGCGGATGGGGGACGGATGAGTTTAGGGTTGGGGGGTTGTTGCTGCCTAGATGAGGTGGAATTCTTTTGAATTGTGTAACGGGAATGGGCCCACACGCTGGTATTGGTTGGAAGTTTATAAGTTAGGGAAGGAACTTGGCATGAAAAATGCTGAAATTCTTTCATCTTGTATTTTCTCTGTTTGAAGCTAAGTTTTCACCATGACTACACCCAAGAATTTAAGTATTTCGATAAGTATATAAAAGAAACTATCAACTATCCTAATATGCGTTTCATACCAAGTAATCGCTAACAAAAGCCATATGTCCTCTTTACTTCAAACTAAAGTGCAATACGGCTGCCACAACGGATCGCTGATCAACAACGCCAACTCCTTCTTTGTCAAGCACAAACTAACTGCTACCTGGCCATCGCCCCTCTTGGGCATGAAGAAGGCAACACCTCCGAAACTCGGCATCGTTCCCCGTCTCACCGCCTCGGGCGTCCCCAGTCCGAGTCCAAAGTCCAGGCTGTAAACTCCCACCTTACTCCAGCTCGTCACGCAGACGCTATTGGCCGGATCGATGTCTGTAGGCGGCGGCAGGATCTCCGAATTAGGATCAAGGGCATGCTTAATGATAATCTTAGCGTTGATGGCCGGGGCTGCCGCAAGGCCCTTGCGGAGGATTGCGGCGATTTGACCGAGAGACATGTCGAGAAGGGAAGCAAGCATTTCTGTGGTTTGCGACATAGAGGCAAACATGCCCGGGTGATCTTTGTCGACGCCCAGATACTTACGCACGTCAACGACCCTCAGGAACTTGATGAGTTCTTGGGGATCCTTCCCGCGTGGCCGGGTGGCAGCAACGCGTTGCCAGACTAAAGCAGACAGGGCATCATCAGTGCTGATAAACTCACAATCAGCCGGCTTCGTCTTAGAGACGTCAGCTTTGAGTCTGGCAAGATCTTCATTTTCAAAGAGGAAGTAGTGCCATTCGGGATCGGTAGGCTCGGGGGTCCGCGTGTACGAAGGGAACCAGTTGGGGGTGGAGTCACCTGTATTGATATCATTATTCTCGGGTATGGAGAAGTTGGAGACATCAACGAGATTCTTCCGGTCCTTGTTGCCGATTTCGATGTCGTGGGCAGTCAGCTCTTCGCCCTTGCAACAGCGTGAGAGCATCTCCATGGTTGCGGCCATGCCATTCATGTCAAAGACAATGTGGTGGCAGGACCAGAAAAGAATGACACCGTCAGGGATGAAGTTGGCCTTGACCATAAAGACGGGATTGACAGGCTGAGCAAGATCCTTTGGGTGGCCTGACATGGTATGTCGCAGGGAATACCGATCCTCATCAAACATGTGTGTTGGGAACTTGCGGGCCTTGAATTCAACGAAACTGGGCTGCACCGGGTCTTCAGTGAAGTCCTCAACGTGCAGGATGTCGTTGTAGACATCGGTGCGGACGGTGTATTTGGTACTGCCGGGGATTTTCTCGACGGAGCCGTGGAACCAGGGAAAGGCTTGGGACATACGGACGATGCCGGCAGAGAGTGTGGCGAGAAGAGTATATTTAGCGGACGGGTGGGGGAGGGGATAGATGGTGGCGAGGTTGATGTACATGTCAAGCATGGACTGTTGGCCCATGGGGTCAATGTCAAAAGTGTTGGAGAGGGGTATCTTGGTCATGATGGGTGAGGTTGATGGACAAAGGAAGGCGAGCGAAAGAAGTATGTTATCCTGAAATGGGATGGAGAAGAAAGATTTGAGATGAGATTTACTCCGGGACTTCTCCTGCCTTTTATCATCCAGGCCAGGCCAGTCTCTTGCCTCAGAAATCTAGTTCTCATCATTCATCATGATAACTCCGAACCTCATCGATGCCAAGCCATTATCCCACCGTTTCGGGCTCTCATATAACTCCGAACCTCATCGATGCCAAGCCCTTATCCCCACCGTTTCGGGCTCTCATATAACTCCGATGAGCCATCCGCCATGACCCAATACCTAATACCCCCTTCCTTTTTCTGTTGTTTTGCTCTCCAGTCTTCATTGTTAGGGCGAGAATCTTCATCGGTATAACTCCCGTCGCTCCCGTCTATACCTGTTATTTTGAATGCCTATCATCATGCATTTCCATCGGCATCCTCCCGACCCCATTTTTTTCACACATTTATTGATATAATTTCTATATCTAAATTCGTGTTTTCGGTCACCGTGCACCAAGAACTAAGCACCAACCACGCCCCTGCAATTGGAAACTTTCACTTTTTCTTGATGATATTTAGATTCCTTCCTTCCATTGGATCTTGCATCATGCATCGACCTACCGTCCATTGCCGTCCACTTCCTTACACCAACACACCCCTACACAGTCCTTTATCCATTCTTCATTCTTGGTATTGCTATATTGTACAGCTATTCGTTTTCTAGCGCCCAAGAACCGCTCTGCAGGCCGGCTGGATGTTTCAAGATATAGAAGTTGCATAGCCAACCTCTTATTCGTACCGAACACGAGTTGTGATCATCGATATTGGTACCAACTTCAACAGCAACAAGAAAACCTCACTTTGCTATCCACTGGTATAATACTTGCATGCAAAATCTTGGAAGATCACCTTCTTTCCCATCGATCCCACACACCATGAGTCGGCACACACCTCTTCTCGCTTTCTACCTGAGCTCGTTGTTTATCCCGATGGTCAACGCAAATATAACCATCTGCCACCGCCTTAGCGATTCTCCTTCCTTCATCTACCCCCCCTCCATGTGGACATATCGCCGCAAATCCTCGCACCCATAAGATCTCCGGAGACTCCGGCACCCATACCTAGTGATTAGATACATACTATCCTGTCGATGTTACCTTTTCACATGCGACCAACCCGAATGCTCATTATCTTCCGAATCCTGATCAACATCCCAATCTGCATTACCGCCATTACCCACCCAGCTGTTTTCCCTCATCCATTGCTCATACAAAAACTATACAATGTTAGGGTTGGGGTGCTCTTAGAGTTTACATTCATCGGTAGAACTCTGCACAGTTGCTAAGACGTTCAGCCGCCCAGGTTCTTGGAAATCTTCCGGTTGGGATGATCCCGGAGCTAAATCTATAGCATAGGCATGCAGCTTTAGTCATCATCTCAGAAGATGCGTTGGGCCGTGCGGGTGAAGGGGGTGGGGCTGGGGAAAAAGACCATGTTTAAGTGTTCATGGGAATCGGATTGTGGGAAAGTTGCGAGATGCGGTAGCACGGGAAACAATACGATGTGTTCAAAGGAATATGCAGGAGAACAAGACTAGTAGCCATGGACTGGGTGTTAAATCACATCATTGGTCACTAACTATTATGTACGAACATGGCATAGCCTACCGGATCAATATCAGCTATCCGAGATCTGAGTGAGCGGCATATAAACACACCACTGCCGTCAGCTATTTGACTAATAAACTTTGATATCAACAGAAATCGATCCTCAGAAGAAACAAAACCTCAGAAACAAAACAAAACTCCCAGTTACCAGCCAATCAGTCAATCAGGTATCAAGAAATACCTCCCATCTTGACCTTACCCTATCCAGTCCAGTCATCCAAGAGACAAAAAACATTCACGATAAAGAAAACAAAACACCCGTCCATCAATGCGTTTACTTGGTCCTAGCGATCTCCGTCCCCGAGTCACTCACTCGTCTCAAGTGAAAGAGCACGCTATTAACTTCGCCCATCGAATCACAAGGGACCTCGGCTAGATTGTCGTCATCTTCATTCTTTTTAGTGGAAGGCTTAGAGGAAGATGAAGGTGTTTCATTATTCTTTAGTTTTTTGTCTTTGCTTGCTGTTGAAGAAGGAGAAGAAGGAACTGAGGCCGGAGTCTTCATCCCCACAACCACAGGAACTGGAATTGGCGTCGTCGAAACCCGAGGCACTTCTTTTTCCTTCGGCTTCTCCTTTTCTTTACTTGCTTCTTTTGCTGCATCTTTTCCTTTGCTTGCTGGTGTCCCCGCTTTTGACCCTGGTGCTGAACCACCTGCCAGATATTTAGCTGGTACTGGCACAGGTGTCTCCTTGGCTGGGACCGCTATTGATTTACTCAGCGGGGCTTTTCCTCGGGGTACTGAATCGACAGTTCCGGGAGGCGGCGGGAGGATAGGTGTGGTGGTTTGCGGGGTTTTCGGGGGTTGCGGGTTTCTTTGAGGACCCTGAAGAGTATTCTGAGGGGGTCCTTGGGGATGACGCTGGGGAGGTCCTTGCGGGGGTATATTATGACCTAGGGGGGCACCATTGGGAGGATAAGGCATTGGCTGGGGATACAGTGGCATGTAATGCTCCATTGGGACACCATGACCATGTGATGGCACTGGTGCAATCGGGACACCGGGAGGCGGCCCTTGATGCATGGCATGGGAATGGGGGTGGAACTGCGGATGATAGAAATGCGGCGATGGCAATCCGTGAGGATGACCCTGATTTGGATGAGGAATACCGCAAGGAATAAATTGCGGATGATGATGGCCTGGGTAGAATTGGGTGTTAGGTCCTGACCCGGGAACGTAGTAATGATCCGGGAAACCGTGAGGGAGTATGTGTGGTGGATATGGGTGTTGTGGCGAATGTCCGTAGACCACTGGGAGTCCCTGGTGCAGATGACCCGGCGGAGGAGGTTCTTGATGCATCATGTGCAGAAGTCCTTGAGGTCCTGGCGGCCCTTGTCTCTGTAGTACTGGACTCGGTGATGGCACAACCTGAGACCTTGTTGTTGTTGGCGTCGACGTCCTCGTTCTACCTTTCTCTGTTTTCACAGACATCGGCGGTGGCCGGTACTGTGGCTGTGGCATATCCGCAGACGTCTTTGGCTCCAGCCTTGTCGGGATCTCTGGAATACTTGGAGTGGCTAGAGGAGCCGGTCGTTTATACAACTGGTAGGGCGTCGATACGACGGGGAAACCCGGAGGAAGCTCCTGTTTGACGGTGTCTTGTAGGACAGTATCCTTTGTAGGAGTGCCTTGTTGGGTTGTGCCTTGTTGGAGTAGCTTTTGGGCGAGATAACTGTTGTAGCGTGAAAAGAAATCGGTGGTGTAGTCGGGTTTCGTCGAGTTGGGGTCGGAATGATAGTAGGATTTGGTCTCGGTGGAGACATCGGGGATGTAAAAAAAGGGACCGTTTCCGAGCTTTTCGATATAGACGGGTTCCTGGTTGGGGTTTTGGCACTTGTGGTTGACGATAAATTCGCCCCAGATGTATCCGTCAAAGAAAACCTCATCTTTTCGGGGTGTGGCACCATCACCTTGAGTGGCTTTAAGATCATCGCGGGCCTTTTTAGACCGGGGCATCGGAATAGCGTCGGGGGAGGCAACGGGCAGATGGCGATTTGTCAGATCTGGAACAACAACCCACTTCCATTGCACCTCGACGAAGTCTCTGGTGGGAATGGTACTCAACACGATCATTTCCTCGTCGGGCCGATTATCCACAACAACGCCGGCCCAGACATCCTTGGTATGCAGCTGCACTTGACAGATATCTCCCTTTGCCAACCGGGCCGCCAACTTGGCAGCCTTCCCAGCCTTTTCTAATGAATATCCCGACTCGAAGCGGCTTCTCCTAACTCTGTGGAACCGACAAGTCAGTTCGACAGCCTCTTGGGCGTATTCTTTTCCATCAGCACCAAACAACGGAACCAGCCCCTCTTCCACATAAGCACCCGCAGCCATCGCACACGAGGCATGGTAAAGCCGTGAACACCCTAGCTGCGAACACTGCAGACAAGCGCCCCGCTTAGAATGGCAAAAAAGACACTTCATGTCATTCCGCTTTTCCAAAGTCACTAACACATCGCCAACAATATCAACCTCTTCATTCTGTGGATCCACATCGAACCATGTCTCAGGGAAATACCGGGCACACAGCCGGTGGACACTCCGACCATCATTCGTTTTGAGGACCTCCAAACCGTGGACACTGTTAGGGCAGAGAGCGCAGACATCGCTGCGGTTCTTAGGTTGTCTGACGAGTTTGACTTTTTTGGCGGGCTTGTCCTTGGGAGCTTTCTCGGGTCGATCGGCTTGTTTTCGCTTGAGACTATTCGTTTTGCAGCCGCTGCTACTATCAGGCGGTGACGGAATTCCGTGATCTTCTTTCCCGGTCCTTTCTTCATTTTCCTCATCATCTTGGTCGTCTTGGTCGTCTTTGTCATCTTCGACTTCAACGTATTCAAATTCTTCCTCGGGGTCAGGCTCGCCTCTAAGCTTCCGCTCAATTTCATAGACGTCAACCCAGACAGAGTCCTGCGCCTCAGCACACTCGCATTTTTTGGCAATCTTACCCATTGGCAACCATGTATCCAGAGCAAAATTGACTGCCTCAGCGCAGTTGTAGCCCAAGTTGTACCCTGAGTGATATCCATATGGATAGGTCACGACAAATTCACCCGGGTACGACACAACCTTATTGACGGTGATGCCGTAGTGGCTCTTGAGATGCTGTGGAGAAATTAGGAACCCTTTGTGCCGTAGGAACTGATCGCAGGCCTTTGCTTCTTGCGGCCAGATGCTCCGCATGGCCGCTTCGAATCGCCGGGAATCCGCCTGGGAAATTGAGTACCATTGCTTTGGTGCGCCAAAATGCAAGTAGTTGATGCTATATAAATCAACATCCTCCAAATGCCAGGCAAACGTTGCCTTCCACATGCCAAGATACAGATAGGCTGTGTTGACTCCAGGTACCTTAGTTCCGAGTACATCGAGCAGATTAGGTAGCTTGTTTAGATTCCACTCCGTAGTCTCCTCGTGGAACAAGGTGCCCATCAAATCGGCTCCGTATAACGGCTGTGCATAGGTAAGTGTCTTCCAATAGATGCGTTCCAATTCCTCACATCTCTCGGGCGTAAACTCCGATATATCCATGTAATAATCAAAGTCCTTGAATGCCTCTTCGTCAATCTTGGTATTGTCTGATTTCCGGCTGTATTTTCGTCTCGCTGACGTACTCTGCACTTCATCACTCTTGGGTCTACCTGCTGTAGACGCCTTGGCCCTACTCGACGGCAGCGCCGCATTGCGCCTCTCTCCACGGCGTGCCGGAGGCTGATGTTCCGACTGATCGCACAAGGCGCGCCATTGTGGTATGTTGTAAACGCGGCCGTGGACAAAGTTGACTTGTCGATAGGTGCCGCTAGAACCCATAATGTCTTGTTTGATGGGGTTGCGGACGCGGACCTGCTTGACAAGGTCGTTGATGGACGGCAGGGAGTCTTTCCATTCGGCGGGGGGGATGATTTTGATGATTCCGGAACGCATACCATAGGAATCGACATGTTCCATCTGTAGAATTGGTGAAGATTATGTGTTAGTGTATTGTGTCTATGTAGTGGTGATGAAGGTACCGGTTGGATATATGTAGGCATGATTTGTGCGTGTGGGTGTGACGAGATTCCATGGGTGTAAGTCACTTGATTCCCACCGAACGACGTCATTTTTTTTTCTGCGAAGCACATATCCACTTCCTCATGCCATGTCCTTCCATGCATAATTGTTCTATTCTTTGGCGCATGGCGCATCGCAGACTGCAACAATAAACTTACAAATTTCTTGAAATCTTGAAACTCGCGCATTGTCGGCCTGAAGATCGGTACTTGACCCGACCACTCCGCCGGCTTGACGTCTAATGGTGTGTCTTCTTTTTCTCCCTGATTTTGTTGTTCTTCGCCATCGCTGCTTTCCTTGGTGTCATTATCGAAAGTAGCAGCGGATTGCGCCGGCGGTGTCGATTTCACATCGGAGCCTGTCGGTGGCGCATCTTGTGTCTTTGTCGTGTCCTCTGATGACGGGTTTTCTGCTGTGGTTTTTTCGGAAGCCTTCTCGACACCCTCTACCTCTCCTCTCAACTGCCTCTGCACTGCCTCCTCCAATTCCTCAATTTCTCCTTCTTCACCATCAGGACTATTTCTATTCCTATTGCCATTCGCACTGGCATCCACCGGTTCCCCCATCATCTCAAATTCCATCTGCTTCATCATCTCATCAAATTGCCCCTCGACATCCACCCCTATTTCCTGCGGCTCGGACTCAGGTTCGGGCTCGGGCACTGATACCGAAGCCTCATTGTCGACGTCCATGGTATTGGCAGGTGATTCCTGGGAAGTTGCAGAGCGGAGAGAGCGTCGGTGGGGAACCGGGATTGTTGGTGAGGTAGGGGGCATTTGAATGTGTGTATACCAAAGGACCGGTCCGTTAGAGGATGAAGGTAATGTAGGTATACCGTAATATTCGCGCGAATGGCCGTTAGTCACTCTGTATCTTGGCAGCTAGGGTCGATCGGTCCTTTCGGTCAGCTTATCGGTAGAGGATTGATACTATATGTAGGTATGTTTGCATGTATGTATGTATAATGTCTGGATGTGTAATCTTGCTGTAGTCGTGCCCCAATAAACCCAACAGTGCCGCTTCCGGACAAATCAAATTGGTCACTCTCTTGTCGCCGCCTCGAATCGCCGATCGGGTCCGTAATTTAATCGATGTTGATTTGAATCTTGTCTCTACTTAAATCGCAGGGAATTCTTGTTCTTAGATTATTTACTTTGTTGTCGTGATTATCGTCGTTTTCATCGTCGTCATTCAAAAAAAAAAAAAGAATAATTTTCAGATGATGTGAATCAAAAAATGATACCAAAATCTTGAATCGCAAATCTCAAAAAATCAATCAAAGCAAGCGTCATTATTCCAAAAATTCCACTCAAACTCTTTTCTTTTTTTGGCTTTGGACCCCTCCCTTCCCGAAAATCAGAGGGGAAAAAAAATCCACGCAACTTTCCACCTTTCCCGCGTTCACAGCGGGGTCCCCTTCTGTAGCACACTATTCCCACCTTTCTAACCTTCCCTTCCAGCACGATAACAACAACTGTAAAAAAAAAAAAAAGAGCAAACAGACGCCCAGTAGGGATGGAGATTAGTGAGTTGCCTGCCTAGGCGCGTCCCAGGTCAGGTGGTTCGATTATGAGGAGATGTTGCGGGTCTGTAGTTTTTTTGAGGTTGCTTGTGGATCAAAATAATACATACATATAAAATGTGATATTATAGGGATATATTTGACCCATATTTGTGGGGCAAACGGCTTGGGATTTTTGAGATTATTTAGGATTGTGAATGGGAGATTTTTTTGGAATATCTGTGCCCTTTGAAGAACCCAGATCTCAAATGGGGTTAAAAAATATTTCCTTCATTTCTTTAGGGGGATGGCATTGCAGCAACATCTTGCTGTCATGGATTGGGGCGACAATTTTATCTACCGATATGCATGCTACTGGGTCTCGGTGTGAAAGTGAGATCAACAGCCTGATAAAGACGGGATTTTGTTAGCCGACAGTCAACAGCTAACTAGCTAGGCACTGCGGAACGATCTGATAAGATTTCGGGAAGTGATGCTGGATGTAGAAATCTACATAGAATACTAATGACATCATATAGCATTAGTTCTTTCGTGGTATATTTCAAGCACAATCATTGATATATACTCTCTTCAAAATGAGTCAAGTAATGAAAACAAATAACAAAAGCATACAATATATTTGGAGAAATTCAGATTTATGATCTCCCGTCTTCTATATATTTGTACCATCCTGCTCGCCTAAGTCAGCTACTCAAGCAGTAACCGCCCTCCCCAGCCCCATCCCCACCACCTCGAACAACAGCGGAATCGCATACGTACTCAACCATCCAATCCCCGTATAAACCACCAACTTAGTCACAACCTCCACATCATACCGCACTCTCGGCGTTACTAATCGCCTAAACACCTCCCCATCGCTAACCTCATCATTATCGCTCTCTTCCCACCCCTTCTCCCCGTCACTTCCTTCTCTCCCCGACGACACCGCGCCATCCTTCCGCTTCTGTCCCTCCCAAAGGTCCCCCCGAGAAGTCTTCGACTTTAACGACCCGTTGCTCTCAATGCTCTCGCGTCTTCTCCGTTCCCGATACACCAACGTCTCGTACGCATCCGCCGCGCTCTGCGGTCCCACACTGACGCTTCTTCCACGTCCAGCCTTCCGAATGTTTTCCACGGCTCCTGTAATATCCTTTACTCTCGGGAACAACGTGTCCATATGGACGCCCCCGGGAACCCTATCATACTTTGTCGCGGAGCTGAAGAAGCGTCTCGGCAAGATGAGACCCGCTCTCTCACTGAACCGGAAGATGTGCGGCAGAAACTTGAGGAGGGTTGGCTTCATCACTTCCCGCCAGATGACAATAATCAGAACTCCAAAGACCAAACGAGCAATGATAATGGGCAGACCCAAAGACAGGATCGCATCGACGTTATCCGCCAAATGAATCGGGGCCCGCGTGTCGAAAAGGGCTCGACCGTAAGACCAAGTGCCAAACTCAAGGCCAATTACAACACCAGCAAAAGAGACAGAGTCATCAAAGCAAGGGCAGTCATCGGCAGGCTCCGGGTGGATGCGAATGAGAATGATGATAACAATGGTGCAGACAACGGGCGCCAGCCACGAGCTATTGTACATGTACTGGTCCAAAGCCGGACCATAGGCAAATTCAGTCCACCCGATGGCCACACCAAGCGAGGAACCCACGATTACATCAAGAAATCCGTGCATCCCGCAATACAATCTGCCGATAACAATCGAAAGCGCGTAAAAATAACTTAGCAGCTCCAGGGCCAGCTTTGTCCCCTCGCCGTATGTGTTGCCCTCATCCCACAGCTTCAACACGCCGTAAACCGCTACCGACACAGCATTCGTGCTATGTGTCGACGGAAACCCATACTCCAACGCGGCACTCCCGCTCATCGTAATCCTGTGCAACGGTGGACTCAACGGCCGCGGCAACGACAACATGTCCTTGATAAACCCCGAAAAGAAGACACCTGCGGCCAGAATGTGCACCAGTCCTTTCCCAAACGCCTCAAACCCGCACCAGAAGAGCACGGGAAGCCCCACCATGAAGGCCGTGTGCGTGCCGAGATTCGCCGTAATGGCAAAGTACGAGTCCCAAAATGGGGAACGCGCCCAGGACTGGAAGCGGGCTAGGTGGGGGGTTTCGAGGCGGACTAAGGGGATAAGTTTCTGGCGGAGGTTGTAACGCCAGCGGGGGAGAGCTTTCTTGTCTATTGGAAGAGGGTTAGATGGGGGGAATTTTGGAGGGTTTGCCGACAGCGGGGATACATACAGTGATTATAACTTCTGAGCCCCGCATCGATGATGTCTTTCTTTTCTGTAGAGTCGTTGCCGGGCTCCGAGGCAATGGGTGCCCCAGCTTTCTCGTTGACAGTTGCCATGATGATCTGAAGTCAACCTCGATATATATGTATGTGTTTTTTGTATACCCCTCCTTTTTTTTGTGCTGATCTTTATGTATATATGTGTGTATATATATGGATACAAGAGGATATTCTGCGTTTTGTCTCTATCTAGATCGAATTTCTCCGTCGTCGCACAGAGGTTAATGATCGCTACGTGAAGCTAAAACAAATAAAGGCACTGTCCCGAGCCGGAAGTTTGCCCTGATAATTTCAATCGTAGTCGCGGTGACAAGAGTCAGGCACACAATCAGTCCCCGTCTTGTTTCGCCGTAGTCAGTGAAGGGCGGATTTCGGGAACGGGGAATCAATCGTAGGATTTTTGCTTTGATTGTTTGCGGCGGCGACAAAGATAGGGTTGATTGATTGATGTCAACTTTCGGCTCTTTTTTTCGCCAGTGCTGCTAGTGCCAATTGCAATCGATGGATGAGTCAAGATTGATGATCTTGTTCTATGTTGGTGGCCATGAGAATCTGGCAATGGAAGGCAATGGAGGTGAAAATAGGAAAGCAAAAATAAATTCTCGTCAAAAGTACGAGCAAAAGATGGAAAAAGTTGAGATTTTGTACATGTGTTGGTTTACACCAATCCAGCAAGAAGTACACCTTGCAATTACCCCATATTAAATGATTAATTTAAATAACCCAAAAAAATGAATATTTCAGTACTGTCACAACACTATCCCAAAAAAGAAACTCAAGAAAATCTGCCCCATTTTCCGGAAGAGATTATATGAAGAAATCAAAAATAATAAAATGGTTTCATCATCATCATCATCATCATGGCTTATACATTTTGCTCAAAGACACAAAAATACAAGTTCATCTTTCTCTCCTCAACATGATTGGCAGACAAGATTTTTCTACGCTACGACGGGTTTACGTCGGCTTTATTGCTCTTCAAGCGGAGAGGAGCGGAGAGAAATGGAGTGGAGACATCACCAACCTGCAAAATTCAGGACACGCTTGTCCTTGTTAGATGATTCCTCTACATTATCTTTAGAATTTTATAGCCACATAGATCTTCTGGAATACATAGATAGCTTTTTGTTATTTACTTGAGTTCCCGAGGACTCGGTCACTGGGCTTGCCTCCATATACAATGTCACACTAACCATTAACCCCAGAGCTGACACCGCTTCTTGGTCTAAACCCTATCGCTCGCTTATACACTATACACCATACCATACCACTCCCACATGGCAATCCCATTTCACAAGACCCTACCTACATAGACAGGAATCGGAAAAATGTAGGCGAGTGGAAATATGGATGTGTATATATGGATTGATATACCAACTAAAATAAACAGGATGAGCGGGCTCTGTACCCCGGAAGAAGGATGATGCGGGTAATAGGTCTACTGGTACAAATAGAGCAGGAGATGAGGAAACAAAAAGCTACGGGCATATACGGGGCTTGATATATAAAAGGAGAGCTGCCCCCATATGTGTTCACGTGTCAAGATTTTGTTCTTCCAAGCCATATTATCCACTCTTTCTTCCATTCGCTCTCTTTTGTCCTCACCAAAATGTCCATCCCTCTGGATTTCTACACCGACACACTCGGCCAATCCGCTGTCACCCCCTTCATCACCAACATCTTCGCCCTCTACTCCGTCCCCACTGACCCCTCATCCAAACGAGAAATCACTACCCGCCTCACCACCGCCACCGCCAAAGCTGCCACCTTCTTCCCTTGGCTCGCTGGCCGTGTCACCCATGAATCGCCCACTTCCCTCTGGAAAATCACCCCGGACCCCTCAATCCCCACCGGCGGAGAGCCCTCGTTGGTCATCATAAATGACTACACCGAGGATCCCACGCACCCGACCTTCGCTGAGATGAAGCTGCGGAACTTCCCTATGCGCTATCTCGCCGAAGGGTCGTATGTGACACGGCGGAATTTCCCGGGCCATCCCGATGAAAAATATCTCGAGGACGAGCCGCATCCGGTTTTTCGATTGCACATTAATTTCTTACGGGGCGGCGTCCTGATTGGCTCGTCGACGTCGCATCTTGTCTGCGATGCCACAGGGCACACGACCATTGTGGAGATTGTCTCCCGGTGCTGTCAAGTGGACCCCAAGTTTACGGAGGAGGAACTGAGACTATGGAATCAGCCGCGGCGAGGAATGGTGGACACGTCGGATGTCGAGTTGAAGAGTGACTTGGCGGCAATGCCCGAGCAGCCGCGGTGGTACCCCCGGTATGATGACCCGCCCAACTCCGTCAACGGAGAATGGGAGACCTTTTTGATCACCACCGAGGCCCAACAGGAACTCAAGAATCTTGCTATGGAAACTATGGCCGAAGATGCGCCGTTTGTCTCTACGGATGACGCCATCACGGCACTCTTCCTCAAGCATGTCACCAAGGCCCGAGGGTATAAACCAGGCCAACACATCCTTGGGTTTCGGAGTGTCGACGTGCGGGAACTTGTCGGTGTGCATAAGGATCACCCCGGGTTCATGGCTATGTATGTGCCGACGATTCTCCCAATTGATAAAATGGTCGACGAGCCCCTCGGCCTCCTCGCCGGGCAGCTCCGAAAGGACATCAACCCGCTCGCTCTTGCCACCATTACCAAGCAGTGGATCAAGGAACTCGAGCAGCCCGGGGCCACCCTAATGCCCAATGTCTTTATCTACGATCGGAGCAAGGACTTTATCTTTACCAGTTGGGCCAAGCGGAATAACTACCACATTAACCTGGGCTTCGGCAAGAACCCAGAGTGTGTGCGGTCGTCGGCGACGCACGAGATTGGGGGGATGACGATGGTGATGCCGCGGAAGAAGAATGGCGATGTGGAGGTGTGCACATGTTTGACGAGGAGGGTGTTTGGGCAGTTGTTGGAAGATGAAGAGTTCATGAGGTTTGCGGTGCTGTTGTAAGCTAATGAGGACGTCGTGTATATATTTTATATCTATGTAATTCTGTGTTGAAGGATCTGACAGGTTAAATGTGGCAGTGGAGGAATGTTTACTGTTACGTTGGATTGTACCTCACGATATCATAATGAATATTGGGATTCTTCAGTTGCAAAGCACAATGACATTCCATTTTGACCATCTCCTTTTTTCGTCTTACGATTTCATCCAAAAGCAATACAATACCATCTTTCTTCCTTCCTCCGGCAGTCATCCCTTGCTCTTCACCTGATATTGAAAGTAGATTCCACCTGCCTGCCATTGTTCCCTTGCTATCCAATCCTTCCACCAACAACCCTAAAATGTTTATTAGGTACCCTAACTCTAAGAAAGAAAAGGAAGTGAATTTGAAGGATCAAGCTCTTCTGCGAGCTTCTGTCCAGTCGGTCCACTTTCTGGTTTGGATTGGGAAGGACTTAACTCTTCATTTTTTTTTTCGACAAACGGGCAACGGGGCGGAGGTTGGGAAGGAAGAAAATACTGACCGAAGCAGGAAAGTGGAGCGGTGGGTTGAGGTAGTGACGATTTTTTTTTCGGGGAGCATTTGGGTTTGCCTGAAGTGTGGCTTTGTTAACTTTTTTCTTTTCTTTTCTATGATAGTCATTGAATAATAATGAATTTATGCTTTTCTTTGCTTTTGTTTCTTTTCGAGTGCCTCCAAAAGCTCGCATAGCTTCTTTTTTTTCTTGATTTTTGCATGTTTGTTTTTGTTGAGGAATCAAAATTTACGAGACAAACCCTGGCCCATAATAACAAGTTCTTGAGATCTACACAAGGGCATCTTCATATTTCTTGTTTCCATTTTGTTGCTTTATATCGCGCCCTCACCAATCCTAACAGTTATCTCCCATTACTAAAGCAAAGACCAACACACAATAAGCCAGCACTAAAAACACACGGCTGAAAAATCCACACCAAACAAGAACATTCAGCTTCCCAAACAAATCTCGACCTTTGTCTTTCCATCAGTACCCGGTCATCCTCCGCCACGGAACCATCCGCAGGCGGCTTCTTTTCGCGACAACATTTTCTCCCGTGTGTCATTGTCACTTGTTGCTGTACCTCTTCGCGATCCTACAATCAAATAATCTGCAGCTGCAGCCCTTACATCAAGTCACCGCACGCTCTTTAGCACTAAATCCCACAAACAAAATCACCACCACCATTATCGTCCCGTATTTTGTTTACTATTTACTTGCGAGCTCAGCTAACGCAATCAATAATCGCCTTTAATCTATTGTTTGCCATCAGATCTCCGATTTTTCGAGCTGCTTGCTTGGATGGCGGTCCTCCGCGAACTTGGCTTCATTGTCTGATTGATTGGATCGAGATTGGGTTCTAGCTCCACCAGATAAGAAAGCAGCTGGACCATCGGAAATTGCAGCCATGTCTTTGCGCCGAGCAAAACAATTGCGGTGTTTCTACTGCAATAAATCTCAAGGAAAGAAATTCGAACCCGGTAGCCAACTCCGCAAATTCGACTGTCCCAGCTGCGATGCCACCAACTGGTTGGACGAGGTACGCCATACCCTTACAAACATCCTCTCCGCTTCTTCGTCTTGCCTGGACTAACCAAAAAATTTCCATGTCTAGAACGGAGGCATCACTGATCCACCCGTTGAAGCCACCATCTCGACATCCGTCCCACAGTATGCCCGGTCCTTCCGAGCTTCAGCCTCAGTTGAACCTCAAAATTCTATATTTTGCAAGACATGCCTTAAAAACCAGCATCTTTTCACATCGTCCTTGGCGCAATATCTGCCATCGGATCCCAATGACCCCGAATATGCTATCCTCGAAAGGAACTACTACACCTTCCGCGCAAACCTCGAAAAGCGCTATCCGCAAATTTGCGCTGCATGTGAGCCCAAAGTGGCTGCACGAGTCAAGCAGGCGCGGTATACAGCCAAGACGGATTATCTGAGGCGAATGATGGAACAGAGTCGGGCCAACCGATACAAGAGAAAAGGAATCACGAGTCTGGACGTGGCACACAAGTTAGGCAAGACGTTGTGGTGGGGAGGCGTTATTGCGCAAGCATTGTGGCATATTGGGGTTCTTGAGATAGTGTCGAGGCCCATGCTAGCGCCGGATGCGTCAGAAGAAGATGGAATCTGGTTTTACTGGCCAACTTGGTTGGTGAAAAGTGTGCGGTTCATCACGGCAGTCGCCCGGATATTACCGGGTGGTAATGATATGTTGACAGCGGGACTGGTCATGTCGTTGATGACGTTGTGGTGGAACCCGAGGTTTCCGCAGGTTTTTAGAGGATTTGCAAAACCGGTGCTAGGACTAGGCTCATGGTATTCATTACAGGCCTTGATTTTGGCTGCGAGATTTGGCTTCCCGCATCTGGACGATATGGAGGTAGGGCGGGGCGATCAGGATATAGCCAGACTTTGTGCACATACGGTAGCAGCCATTACCTTCATTTACGCCTTGTTATCATCACGCTGTGTGGTCTGTCTTGATACGACACCCTTGTTTGGAAACGATGACGCCCAGACCGCTTTTAAGAGCTCCGTCTCTAAATCAGCTTCCCGCTCTCACCTGACCAACGACAGCCGCGAAGGGACTATGGAACCCGAAGTGAAAAGAGCCATGGAGACTACGAGTCTCAGCTCTATCCTCGACGACATCCTCACTGCTCCTGTCTCAACTCCACCATCGCCCATCAGCCCCACTTCCCCCGCTCGTCGGACCAACTTTACGTCACCCGGTAGCGGTAGTCCCGTTCGTAGGTCGAACTTTGGCTTCATGGGTACGGGATACGGTTTGGGCATGAGCGCAAACATGCAAGCTCGCACTCTTGGTACAGCCCCGAGACGCTTCCAGGCAATCTCACAGGATGATTCTGATGCTATGGATTGGTCGCCGACACAGCCAGCTGTGCGACCTGTTTCCATGGTAGAGACAATAGAGAAACAGGAACCGCCACCGGCGTTGAGAAGAGAGCCTGGGAATCGCAATCCTTTTGCACCCAAGATTAAGAAAGAGGAACTAACAGGGCCGTTTTGGTTCAAGGTACCGCCGGCACCAAAGCCGCCTGTACAGAAATACCTTAGCCAACGGGCTGCAGCTATAAAAGCTACGGGGGCTCTCCAGCAGAGTGTTTCTCCTAGTGTCAGTATCAGCTTTGACTCTGTCACTGCCGCTCAACCTAATTACTTTTCTGATTCCTTTAAGTGTTTGCCACTCGAGACTCCCAGTGACGATCAAGTTGGCTCCTTTGCCACCGCCAAATACAACCGCGTTCGCTCCAACAGCAATGAGAGCCATCACGTGCAATTTGCGGAACCTCGCTTCTTTGCTCCCATCTCGCAAAATGACCCGCGCACTGATCTCGCGTCCATGCTCAACCGCAGTTTCTCTCTTGGTCCCGACGAGGGTGACTCATCAACCTACAATACGGTGCAGCCGACATCCCCAACTCATAGCACGAGTTCGATCTTTTCTTCGCCGGCGATGATTGCCAGGAGGGCGGAAACACTAAGTAGTGGGTCGGGAGAAAAGCAACGGAAGGTAGCAAATCCCTTTGCGTTGCAGATTTTGCACTCGCCTTTGGCAGTACCTTTACTGCTGGTATTCCAAGTTTTTTTGTTATGGGTTCTGGGGTTATCGTTGGAAGAAGAGGCCGGCAGACTCTGCCAGATGGCAGCTTTGGGTCTTTCGGGTGTCATGGCCATGGTTCCAGTCTGGACGTCGGTGACAAGTCTTGTTTCTGGTCTTTTCGATAAGACGGATGCTCTGGAGATGGCGAAGGATGTGGCTGTGGCCATAATGAGTGTCGGGGAGTTGGCGGGTGTGGGATATTACCTAGGTGGCAGCTGGGTGAGAGATGAGAGGGTAGGGGTCGGTAAGTGGGGGAGCTTGGTGGTATTGGTGGTGTTGGGACATCATGTGATTCTGGCGATGGAAGGGAGATATAGTGGAGAGAAGGAAAGGAAAAGAGAAAGGGAAAAGGGGAGAGTAAGATTACATATCGAATAGAGGGGTGATGGAAAGAAAGGCAATGGATGATTACAATAATCCGGGCGGTAATTTGTGATAGATAGGGACGGATGGACGGGCGGTCAGTCGGGTTGTTGATTAAACGTTTGGGTTTCACGGTTTTTTTTTTTGGTTTTTTTTGGGATGTTTTTGTTTTCTTGTTGTACTTTACCCATTATCCATTTGCATTTACCTATACTCTTAAAGCATTCTCATTCGTTCCTTTACTTCTTAATGAACTTCTTTAACCCCCGCAATCTCTCCTTGGCCTTCTCCAACACACCATCCTCCTTACACACCGCAAACCGTATCCAGTCCTCGGCAACCCCCGCATTCTCCTCTGTGTAAAACTCGGTTGGCGGAATTGCCGCAACCCCCAACTCATTAATTAAAAACCACGCCAACTTGAAGTCTCGCGGTCTCTTCGCCACATGCTCCGGGAACACATACCCCTCCGGCATCTGCACCTTATTCATATTCACCAAGACAAAATAGCCACCCTCAGGCTCTGAGTACGGAAGGCCTAGTTCCGTCCACACGGCGTTGAACCGGTCCATCTTGCCCTTCATTTCCTGGATCGACTCAGACCAAAAGTTGTGCGCATCGGCTTGCTCAAAGCCTACGGCGCAGGCTTCTTGTAGCGGCGACACGGATGAGTAGCAGATGCGCGTATGGGCGGCCGAGACATATTTGATCAGGTGTTCGGGCCCAATCAGCCACCCGACGCGCCACCCAGTAGCGTAAAAGTTCTTCCCGGCCGACCCGACGGTCAACGTGAGCTTTTCAACCTCGGGGGACAACGTGGCAATACGAGTGAAGGGGACGTAGAAAAGGCGGTCATAGACTTCGTCAGAAAGAATAATGATATTATTTTTGACGGCGATATCGGCGATGCGCTGCAGTTCGGCGTGGGAAAAGACTTTGCCAACGGGGTTATGCGGCGTGTTGATGACAATCATCTTGGTCTTGTCATTGATGGTGGCCTCCATCTTCGCCCAGTCGACCGTCCACTCAGCAGCACTCGTCATCTTTTCGGCCCCGTCGACTGGCGGCGTCAACGGCACATAGCGCACAATGCCCCCCACCATCTCAATATTCGAAATATACTGGTCGAAAAACGGCTCGAAAACTACCACCTCATCCCCCGGATCGACAAAGCCCATAAACGCGCTCAGCATCCCCTCGTTCGCCCCCGTCGTTATTGTGATTTCCCGTTCCGAGTCCAGTTGGCGGCCCCACAGCGGCGAGTAGGCGTTAGCTAGCGCCTTCTTGAGTCTCGGGCGCCCCTTGGTGGGTGAGTACTGGTTGCATTCGACGCGCAGGAGGGCATCTTGGGCGGCTTTGATCAGGAAGAGCGGCGGGTTGTATCCGAAGAAGCCCTGGCCCATGTTGATGATGGGCTGGTGCGGGGAGGCGGCGGCGGCTTCGTTGATTATGGACCTGTGGAGTTTGCAGTTAGCACATTTGAACAATGTTGATTGCCCGCATTCATCCCGAAGGGATCTGGGCTGAGGGCCACGGCATAATTACCAAACATCTTGGTTCTGCCCCGAAACTCTGGCAGCCGGCTTCAGTTTTTCTGGAATACTCATTGTCGTTGTAAAGGCCCGAACAGATACAGAACCACGAGAAACACCACTAAAAGATGTTTTCTGTCTGCAAAATGCAATTGTTCGTCTTGCAAGCATAAAAGCGATTATCGAAAGAACAACAAAAAACAAAACGGGGAAATATATAAATAAGTCGATCCCACAGTAGCTTCAGTGGTTCAAAGTTGACATAAGGTTCAATCAGAAAGCAAACTCCACATTCCACAGCTTGCAACAAGATCTTTGCCGATGACGTGCTCGATGGGTAATGGGGGTTTGATAGTTAGGGTTCTCTGTGAGATAACAGCCCAGCTAGGTCAGGTAATTACGGTCTTAACCGAAAAGAATCCCAACACAAATCACAGACCGCAAACGCTTAGTCACAAACACATCAGAAACATCCGAGCGATAAGACCAAATTAATTAATCCAAATCTACCCTTGAATCAAGCATGAGAAACATGAAAATACAACGAAACTTTTCTGTTTGCGGTACACTCCATCAGGAATGCAGTCAAGGCCCGGCTGACAAGAACACTCAGAGATACAATTAAATACAATAAACTGGAAGCAAAAAGACGAACCTCCGGCCCTAAAAGTCTTTCAGGTTGCAAGCAGGGCAATGTTTCTAGTTTGCTGCAATAGCTGAACACAGGTCATGACTACCTCGTCAGCGCTCTTTCAAAGTCCATCATGGAAGCCTAACAGGAAGGTAATACGTCATGCGAATATAATACAAAAGGGAAGGAAGAAAAAAAGTAACCGTCTCACAATGATACTCAAATATGAGACCCCCGGGTCAACTTCTGAAAACGTTCCTTCCCGACACAGCAAATTCACAGTCTTGACCTCTTGATACTCCGCCCAAATGTCACCTCCCCTCATCGGGATATATTTGCCCTTGGTGGAATCCTTAGTAATCAGGATGGTTGATAAGCACATGCGAAATATCACCCGCAAACGTCTGGGAGTTGATGGCAACTAATGAAAGCGGAGTACCTATAAAGTACCGCAGATCGGGGAGTGTCCGGTCTCGCTTCGACACGTTAATGTTCCGGTTGTATCTCACCAATTGGACGTCTTTGTGATGATGAAATGGAAAGAGCAACAAGGACTCAATAAAGATAAAAAGGATTTAAAGTGGAAATGAACGCAGTCATAGAGATGCTGCGAAAGGAAGTTATTTTGGGAATTTCCGTTTTGAGAAATTATACACAAAGTAATTCCATCACAGCAATTGCCATAATCCATGAACACTAAGAAAACTTGGCAGAGAGACAAAGTACCTGCCTGCTCTTGTTCTTATCATGTCCTCTGTGATAAGGACCTCCTTCCTAATTGCGACTTATCGCTCTCAGTGACTAGGGCCTGTTTGGCTTGCATCGTTCTGCACGTTCTGCATCAACTGCATCGCAGGAATACACTGACTTGCAGTTCTGACACCTCTAGATTTTGAATGCTGCAAAACCTGCAAAACTCTGGTTGTGTTGTATATACCAAGCATGACAGAAGCTAAATATAAACTTACATAAAGTTAGAATTCAAGTAAGAGCTGTGGCTAAAAGAGAACCCCTGTTAGTGAATCCTTGCCGTGTGGTCTTGACTGATCTTGGCTGTTTGCGTCATAGGTTTGGTTATTATTGGTTTGGCATTACCAGAGTTTTCGTCAGCTGCGCTATGCAGAGACAACATATGGTTCATATGGTTTGCATGCAGATAGACGCAATCAAAAGTGCGACATGTTTTATTCATGTTTTATTTCTGGGTTGTTATCTTTTTATATTACAGTGAGTGAACTATTACTGATGACTTATAACCTAACCCTATTAATACTCAGACTTACTTAAGTAAGATAGTCAGCAGTCACGGTGTTGTACAAAACATCTGACGTCACTTTATTAGCACATCTTTTGAGACACATTAACAAACACCTTGGTTAACTTACCCCTATAAAACAACTTGTACTGAATATCGGCCGAACGATAGGTAATCTCTACATGTCCGTTCAGTTCCCAATACATCAACCCATCTTGTCCCTGTTTTGCAGTTAGAGAACTCTTCGGAATCTCGGAAAAGTTAACGCTGAGGACCGAGTGCACCGGCGTAGCAGCTGATCTCTCCATTGGAGCATCCCCGTTACTAGCCGACATGAGGATCTCGACACCAAGGCTCAAGTCCTGGATAGCCTGCGGCATGACTTGGTGAAAGTAGACTTTGGACGGCTGATCCTCGGTGACGGTATCGCCCCGATGCAGATGCCACGAGATGATGTCAACCTTCATGCACCCATCGTACGTCGACCGTCTCGGCGTCTGCTTGAGCCTCGTATGAACGGCCGGATTATAGTCTATGTAAATCTCGACGCCATAATGCAATCTGGACTTGCGACTCCGAATCGTAATCTCCCCCGGTCCCGAAGCATTAATCGCCAATCCCCTCAGCACGGCCCCCTGCGCCACAGCATCCCATGAGCCATCCGGCCGCAACACCTGGATGTGTTGCCCAATGGCCTTAGCAATAGCCTTTTCCAGATACACGCTCTGGCCGAAGCCACCAACAAGGAGGATCGCTTTGATGGGTGAGGCGCAACGGGTGATTTGGGCTTGGACGAGGCGGATGGCTTTGAGGACGGAAATGTCGTAGATGCGGCGCATATCGTTGACGGGGATGTTGTAGCGGCAGCGGCGGATGCCGAGGGTGGGGTTGTCGGGGAGGCCGGCGACACGGAGGGGGTAGTGGGTTTTGCCGGAGAAGGGGTTGAAGGTTCGTTTGAGCTATGGGTAGCAGGTTAGTGCTGTAGGAGATACTTATATAGAGCTTGTCCTTTGTGATTTCTATTTCTAGAAACTAGGGGTTGGATTAAGTTACTTACGTTGTCTTCAAACTCTTTCTTGATATCTTCCAGAATGCCTTTGTCCCATCCTGGAGATCGGTGTAACTTGTCGACGATGTATCTCTCGAATTCCCGATTGATATATGACGACCCACACAAACCTCCAGACCCGGGACACTCCTCCCGCAACATCAATGACGGCTCCAACTTTTCAATCGTGTATGTAATCAAGTCCACAGTGCCGCCCCCAGCATCTACAATCATAAAACTCTCGCCAATCTTCAGCCCTAAAGGATCCAGTGCATCAAACACATACAACGCTGCCGCCTCAGGTTCCGAAATCATATGAATCGGTGCATCCCTCGCCATCGTCAAGGATATCTGGCAGGCTCGGCGCATCCGCTCGCGAGCGGCGTCAGACCAGATGGCGGGAACAGTCAGAACGAATTCGAGGGGTACGTTGCGGACGAAGGCTTCAGAGAGGCCTTTGTAGAGGGTGTGTTGGATGTGGCCGTTGAGGACACGCATGTAGAGGATGAGGAGGCTTTCAGCTTCAGCGGGGGCGACGGGGGCGCCGATGGCGCCGGCGGGGAACTGGCCGTCAAGGCCGCTGGGAGTGGGGGAAGACAGGGTTAGTAGGACTGGTAATTTTATGTATTGTGTTGCCCCGTGTTGTGTGTGTGACTGTTTTATTTGAGAAAAGGTATTACATAAGTGGGACTCACAGCTTGAACCAGCGGTTGACCTGGGCTTGATCTTCAACTTCATCAGTCATAAATCCCCAGCGTAGCTCGCCATCACTCTGAGAAAGCGTTGTGGGCACCTTTTGCGAGACGCGGCCCTCAATGACCTGGGGCATAGTGGGCCACTTGTCGATGGAGAGGATCTTGCCAGGGGCTCGGGTTTGGGCCCAGGCGACGCCAGAGTAGGTTGTACCGAAGTCGATAGCGATGATAATTTTGCGTTGGGGTTGGCTGAGGCCGTCCATGGTGGTGTGAGGATTGGTGATGGTGTGAGGATTGGTGATGGTGAAGGGAAAAAGTTGAGTGGGTGAATGAGGCTGTGGGAGTATCTGGTGATATATGTATTTTCTATGAGGCCAACCATTTTCATGTAGGGGTTATTTGCAGAGTTTATCGTCTCTAGCTTCCGGAAGAGCCGGGCCTGTGATTGACTCAGAAGGACATATATGGGTTTGTTGTCTCAGAGAGGATTAAGACCTCAATATGTAGTAAATGAACGGAGAACTCCGCGCTGTGACATGGCCTACTGCAAGGAATTCAAACAAGAGTATGTAGCCTATGGTACACAGTGTGATATCTCTATACTGACTGACACTAGAGAGACATAATCTAGAAGAAGCTACAAATATCACGACGTCGTCTAGCTATGAAACTATTCAAATTACACCAGAGTCTAGTCACCAGGCCTTTTCCCTACTATCAGTGAACCGATCTTTCCTTTCGAGCAGATTCCTAGATGCTCAGCCTAATCCTACATCTCCTCCACCGACTCCGACTTCTTCTCTCCTCCTGCAGCCTGCAATTCCACTCATCCCAAGACGAGGAAACTTCCGAGGCCATGGTCAACCGTCGGCCCTATTCACAGGCAGTCCAAGATGGCCTGGGCCACCACAGCAACGGCCAGCCGCGATTGTCACTGCACCACTCGACGGCTCCTGTGGACCCAGGATACATGGAAACTGACCGAAAAGCAGGGGACCAACTACCACTGACGCATCCGGAGTCGCCCATAAACGATAGGGAACTCTTAGCCGATTGGGACCACGTGGTAGGTGATAGAAATATATAGTATTGGTCAGATCACAGCACTTGGACTCACGCGTATTGTCGAAATCTGTAGAATTTAGTCCCGGACCCGACACAACTGACCGTTCCCCTGGAGCTACAGCCTCAGGATATTGGTACTCACGAGGTAGTTGAGGTTGACATGACAATGGATAGCTCTGACAAGCCCTATCCTCCATACCCCGGGACTCCACCGCCGGACCCCAGCAAAGACGTCGATGTCCGCGCCCGCCTTGAGTCTGCCTTGGAACAGATCAAGTATTATGAGTTAAGTTACTCGGATCTGCATATGAATTGCGCTAAGCTGTTGAATAAGATTGAGCAGCTGCAGCATAATAACAGACAGGTGGGCAAGCAACTGGAGGCTGCGGAGAATTTTAATGTGGAGTTGCAGAGGCAGAAGAAGGTAATGGAGGATAGAATGAACAAGGTCTTCCATGAGAACCAGACAAGCCGACAGGAGCTAGAAACGGCGAGGGAGCATATCATGAGGACGCAATATAGTGTGAAACGGCTGCTGCCTGAGAGTGTCCGTCAGGTGAGGGGTCACGGGGAAGACGACAACTAATAAAAGATAGAGAGAGACTAACTGATAGTTGATATTTGCAGGTCTTTTTAGACATGAAGTCGTATCTGACGGAAATATTTGGGGACTTTACCGAGGAGATCACGCTCGGCCAGATTTTTGAGGCTACGCAGAATGCCAAATATGGCTCACAGGGCGTATTCTGGGATATATTAACAACTATAACCAAGAAAAACCCGAACCTGAAAAGCCTGGAGAAGCCGCTGAATGACCTGCCGGCTGATTTCTTCTTGGCGCTCTTCATGTTTATTTTGTGGGACTACTTCTTTCAGGTTGACCCTTTGTACGGAGCTGATCCTAGCATCACTGTTGGCATCACATGTGCCATAGACGGAATGCTCAAGACTCCGAATTCATGTATGGTGAACACATTTCGGAGGAATATAGCCCCGAAGGAATCCACAGAACCACCGCCACTAACCGCCCTGACATTTATATACAGCGCCTGAGCAGATTCGCACGTGGACTTGTCAAGCCTTTCAGAACCTCCTCCACATAGCCGAAACCAACAAAGCCCGTGTTTCCTATATCAATGAGTTCTACAACATTGCTGAATCAATTCTGGGAATATTCTTCACCAAGTTCAAGCTAACCCCGAAACGCCCCGGCCAAGCCAACCTGGACTCCATTGTCGCCGCTCTCTTCAAAAAGGTTGTCATGCCTGCTTGCAAGCTGCGCGACTCAATGCTTACATCATCGCACGAGTATCTCGTCGAGTTCCATGTGTTTCCGCGCAAACAGGCGGACGCGGTTAAGTTGATGGAAGAGCTGGCGCGGGACAAGGCGGCCGAGTTTTTCGATGTGGCCAGGAATGGGCACAGGATTGAGGATGTGAGGCAGTGTTGGCCGTTGTGTATGCAGATGCCAGTGGTGACGTTGATTGAGAGGAAGAAGGGTACGCAGGTGAGGCGGGTGCAGGTGGTGATGAAGGGGGTGGTGTATGTAGATTCGAGGGGAAGGAAGTGAAGCCGATGTGGAAACCGTGATGACAGAGCGGCTGGTGATGGCTGGAAGTGTGTAGATGGGAGTATGTAGATGGACGAGAATAGATTTATAGTATTCGAGAAGCTGCTTTGTGTCTTACATGGAAACCAAGAGAATACTGTGTCACGTAGATTGATTTTAGGCCATTATAGAACATGCCATGTCCATCTAGGCTACATACCTCCACAATATAACTCTGGGAAAGCCCCCCCCCCCCCTCAACTCTCCATGTCTGTTCTTCCAAACCCCAACGCCGTCATGTCCGCAAACGACCGCCCCCGCTGGGACTACGAAGTCTACGACGACCTCGACTATCTCACCCAAAACCTAACCCACATCCCCACCCCTCCAGAGCCCACCAGGTCTGCCCACAAGTTTCAGCTTCATCTGTATATCCCCCGTCCATCCACTAACGTCACCCACTGCATTCATAGACCATGCAAAGTCTGCTTCGACGATAAGCCCAAGAGCCAGTTCCCGTCGTATCCCGACAACGCCCCGTGTTCCCACAGCTTCGACATTTGTACTGATTGCTTCAACCTCTACGTCCGCGAGGCCATTGAGCAACCAGGCACCGACCGGCTCGTCACCTGTCCGCAGGATGACACTGTGCTGCCATACCACTACTGGTCCCAGATGGTCCGCAAGGAGACCGTCACGCGGTACGACTATCTGATGCTTGAAAAAGTTCTCGAGTCCATTGAGAACCTGGTTACATGCACGCACTGTAGCTTCCGGCAGGAAGTGATTGGTTCTGGGTCTACGAATATTTTTATGATGGTCTGTGGCACGTGTAAAAGGGGCACGTGTCTGCGGCATGGGCAGAAATGGGGGGAGTGCTCGGTGTGCATTGTCGAGGACACGCAGTTGTTGAGGCGACTGGAGGAGATGGAGAGGCAGAATAAGATTTCGTGGGAGCGGGCGGCGTCGGAGAGGAGGACGATTGAGGAGGCGAGGAGGCTGGCGGAGTTGCATAGGAAGGAGAATGCGGCATCGGAGAAGACTATGGGGACGACGACGAAGAAGTGTCCGAAATGCAAGGCGCCGATTGAGAAGAATAGCGGATGGTGAGTTTGGATGATTGGGGCTGAGGTTGTTTGGAAGTGTTACTAACGAAGAATGGTTTCTAGCAATATAATGTCGTGTAAGTAACGGGAGACGAGAGTGTGAGCGAGGCGTGGGCTGACGGGGAATTTCGAATAGGTATTGTGTGCCGGCACAACTTTTGCTGGGATTGCTTTGGGACGACGTGTGGACATAATGGTTGCGGGAGGGGGGTTCGGAGGTAAGAATAGATAGGGAAGAATGAGGGTATTTTGGAGGATTGGAATCACGAGATAGGCAAACAAAGGGTTGACTAATCAATGGATTAATTAAGAATGTATCATGAGATGATATTGAGTATTCACATTCACGAAAAACATGTGTAAGATACAATCTCATCAATTAATCTATTTTGGAATATGCAACTCTATCCTTATTCTCCCAGTGACTAATCAGGCATAGTCGGCCACCATACTGTCATATTCAACACCTACCGCACAATCATAGTGTTAGATATCTCCACAAGTAAATATAAGCAGACTGAAGTATGACTCACCGTTCTTGAAGAGCTTGCACTCTATACTTGTAGAATGATACGTCATGAGGATACGCTCGTCAATATACCGATAATCCTGGCTATCGTGTCCCATCCGAAGAGGCAATGTGGCTCTGGGAAAGCTGCTCAAGTCGATAGTTAAAGTACAAAGCACCGGAGTGTCTGTCGCATGCTCCCGCGGAGCCACACCATCTTTGTCACAGATGTATATCTTGATGTTTATCGACATATGCCATGTTCCCACTAGAACCTGTTTGAAAAAGTTAACCTTGATAGGATCATGTTCAAACACATCCACATCCTTGGCCAGGAACCAAACCATCTTATTGATATGCCACATACCACCAAACGCATCAAAAGTGCGTGTCCCTCCCTGAACTCCGCATGCCGATCAGTCTCCCACGGCCCACAAAGTTCAACCCCATAATGCCTCTTCGACTGCTGCGAGCTAACAGTAAACAACCTCGCCGCCTCCGCCAACATCATCCCTCTAATCACCACCTCCTGCGCAACGGCATCCCAGCTGCCGTCCAGCCGCAACGCTTGAATGTCACCACCCATCACATTCTCAATGACGTGCTGCAGATATACATATTGTCAGAAGCCGCCAACTAAGGCTTGGTTTTTGGCTATCTGGGATTGCATAAGGGAGGCTGTCTAGGTGATTGAGTGGTGGTATACAGTGCAGAAGTCACTTGTAGGTATCTTGAATTTGCAGTTGTGGATACTGATGGTGGGTTTATTGCGGAATCCGGGAACACGTAGAGTGTAGCTGGTTTTGCCGTTGAATGGGTTAAAGATCCATTTGATCTAGAGCCAATGAATCTGTAAACCTCCACATCAAATAGTGTATACTAGGATCAACTCCAAACTCACATCATCCTCAAACTGCCACATAGTATTATTACACAAATCATCATCCGAACCGGCACATCCCGGTAGCTTACTGGTAAGATACTGCTTAAATGTATGATTAATGTAAGATTCCCCACGCGACCTACCGGTCCCCGGACAAGCCTCCTTCACCTACAACATCTGTTTCAATATCTCAACTGTATACTTAATAACATCAACAATCTCCCCATCAGCATCCACAACCGTAAAGCTCTCCCCAGCCCCCATACCCAGCGGATCCAGTGCCTCAAAAATATACAGCGCCGCTATCTTCAGCTCGGCAACCACGTAGATCACCATCGTTGACTTCTTAGATATTGTTGATGAAGGTGGCGGAGAGATTCTTAGTTAGTGTGTGGCGGAGGTTATTGTTGGGTAGTGTCATGTAGGAGACTAGGAAATTTTCGGTTTCGTCAGCACTGACGGGTTTGGCTATGGCCCCGGCAGGGAACTGCCTGTTAAGACCCTCGATTAGTCACAGAAACTCAGCAAGTTATTTACCTCATGTGTTTATATTTACAGTTAAAAAGCCAACCTGCCCACTCACAGCTTAAACCAGCGATTCATCTCGTCTTGATCCTCGACATCCCGCGTCACAAAGCCTTACAGCGGCTTGTTGCCCTTGGTATCTGTCAGGGTGCTTGGGACCTTTCAGGAGACGACGCCTTTGAGGACGAGAGGGGTGGAGGGCCATTTGTTGATGACAAAGCGGCGGTCGGGAGTGCAAGTTTAGGCCCAGGCGATGCCGGTGTAGGTTGTGCTGAAGTTAATTCCGATAATGATTTTGGGGGTTATCATGTTGGTGGCGGCGATGGGGTGGTTAGTAGGTGGAGGAAGGAGTGGTGTGGTATTTAAATTATATGATAGGGCAGTTGTGTGCAGAATGAGCTAGCTGCTTGCCTGTTACATATGGATGTCTTAATCTAGGACACAATGGTTGCAAGGCGGCAGACACATTCACTGAACATAGGCTCTACAACTATTATGTAGTCAGCAATGAATAAAAGTATAGATATTCTTACTTCCTCAGATATATCTACTTCTCTATATATCTATAATAATTAGCATGTCTACGTCTACTATGGCTACGCTATATATCCTACTATCCCGACTCTCTCTATCCCCTAAACAGACGGTGACAACGTCGACCTTGTGGCCATGCTTAACGACATCACAGACCCCACCCACGACCCTTCTTCTCAGGACTCCAACATTACAGCCACTATAGGCTCCGTTCTCTCGACAGACAAATCACCACTACTAACACTAGAAGAAGTCCCCGAGGCTCCTAACCTCCAGAAACACTTCTTACGCCAAAATCCTCTTCTCCCGGAAGCCTCCTAACGCCCCCGGCAACAGTCTCTAAAAATTTCTTGTTGCTAAAGCTAGACACAGCCTTCGTCATCGTGAAAAACTTTTGCTAAAAACGGCTCACTGGACGCATTCTTAGCTTGCGCTGAGAACCCAATTTAGAAGCTAAGAGATTAGAATGACTATCTATAGAGCCTTGTACCGAAGCACTGTGCCCAGATAGAAATTTAGAACAAAGAGTTGACGGCTATTCAACAATCAGAACAGACGCTGTCGGAGCAGCTGGATTCCGCGTGGGAACATATTATGTAGATGCAACTTCTTGGCGAAAAAATGTAACCGGTGGAAGTCCACAAGGTAACTAGGTTTCCCCCTGCCCCAACACCGTCACCTCACAGAAAGATGTTCAAATCCATCTCCACTCGCGTCAGAGCCGTAGCAGAAATAATCGGAGACACCATCGCCAACGCAGGTGACCTCTACATAATCCTACACAATCCGTGGTACCCCCTAATAAGCACACTCCCCTACCATGCCAATATCTATCTTCTGCTCCAAGCCCTCGATGCCCTTGTGTCCGACTTCCTCGGCTCCACCATCCACCAGATCCTCTTCGTCGAAATATACAACCGGGACCCCCACTACGGGTTCAACCTCTCCTGGCCACACCTCATATCGGGAGTTGCCTCGCACATGTCGCAAGCCACGACAAATACCCTGACAACAGCCGGTAGGTACATAATCAGCACTGTATCTTTTCGCTTCAATGCCAAACACTAATAAGGCCAAGACGCTCGCGATACGTCCAGGCTCTGAACCTGCCAAGCATACAACATCACCCTCTCCACCCCCAGCGTCTCCGTCTACCACCGCATGGCTGCCGACCCCGTCATGCACAAAATCCAAACCTTCCTAGCCCTCAAAGACAGACTGCAAAGTCTGCCTACGAATATGTTACCGAGCTGCCTGTGTTCAACGAGGGCATGGCGTCCACAGCGGAGGACATCAGCAGTACGCACTTTCTGGGGCGTCAGGGGGTTATGGAGTTTCGGGGGTTGTCGAATGGGGCGTGCCGGGTGGTAAAGGTGGACAGGTATAGACCTATTTGTACGCGGAAGCCAGCAGTTGTCTTTATTTCCCAAGATGGCAAGGAGGCTGTGGTTGCGGAGCAGGTTGCTTATAAGGGGAGTGTGTTTATATTGAATGGAGTATGAATAAAGATTGTCATTTTTTTATGAAGGCCCACAAAGAAATACATGTCTTGGAGTGCCCAATGACCACGAATGCGACAGGATACTGGCCGAAAGTATGTCAGTGTTTGCCATTGTCTTAATCAATTGTAGTTATAATGTAACAGTTATAGGGTAGCAAGCAGCATGGTTGTGAAATCTGTTGTTCTTCAAAGAATATAGTACCATGTTGTTAAGGGCTTGTAAATACTACTAGCAGTGAATTGCGAATGGTCTTTTATGGTTAGATAGGGTTAATAAAATGAAGATCAAATTCATGACTATATCAGTCACTATAGGCACCCCCTCAACAAGGATGATTAAGCTTCGTAAACTTGTGAGCCCAAAACACAAGGATTCCAAATTAGGAAATATTGGAATGGATCAAATTGATATATAACTGACATTTCTAAAAAGATAATGTAGGAGTCTGACCAACTACAAGGCCACCCACCTGCACCTGCACACACACGACTGGCTTGTCTTTTAAAGCTTTTCATCATTCACAACCATTCGCTTCCTCTTGTTCACAAATTTAGTCCTCTTTCTTTACTATAAAAGCGATTGATACCAAGGCCACGAAACCTCACGTTGGTTAAATATTAAGTAGCGCCAAAAAGGTGTACAAAGAACAGACATAGCAGATTTTTGAAAGATACACCATAGTCGGGTAAAAGAGGGGGTTCCCACAATAAGGTATGATGTACAAGACATCTGTTTTTCTTCTTTTGTTCATAGACAGTTGAATGGTTAACATTGATCCTGTGATGAAGATGAAAACTTTCTTTACTGGTGTCTTCAATGGCGTAAAGGTCCTGACGAAAATAGCACTGATGGGCGAAGATCAGGTGAGTTACACCCATTCATTTGCATTTACAGCCGGTTATTCACCCACAGAGCATACTCCATGACCAGTTTGTGGCAGATTTTAGCTAACAGATTATCAGGATAAACCCCGCGTCGACAACCAGAGACTCGTAAAGCACAAGAGCCATCATGGAAATAGAATTTCAGACCATAAAGAAAAGGCAGGATCGAGATTTTCCAGTAGGAATGGCGAGAGACTCATGCCCGCGGGCCCTAGATCCATAAAAGAGGACACACGCTCGTCCACTCAAGAAGGTCCTCGGCAGGGGCAAGATTACCAGACTCACGAGAGCAATGATGTTGTGGCTTCGGCTGAGTCAACGGAGGAATCATTCCAAGCTATCGAAACAACCGAAGGTGGCGGACTTGCGTTGGCTACTGACATCCACGTTGACTGTAAGGCAAATATCGAAAAGCTGGAGAGGAACTTCCAGAAAGTTTGTAAAGAGCACGGTGCTACGCAGAATGATCTTAAAAAGTCCTGCCACGACTACGATGTACTTATTGGAAGATACGACTCACTTCAGTCTGAAACGTTAAGACTGACCAATAAGAATAAAAAGATACAGATAGATATATACAACCTGCGGAGCTACACTGAGAGCCTAAACAAACAGGGACAAGCGATGCAGCAAGAACTATCCCAAGCCAAGCAGCAGATAAATGCTGCACAGCTTCGCATTCTGGAATTGCAACCCGGAGAATCAATGGAACCGCAAGCACTAGCCGATGTATGTGAGACATTCAACCCTCGTGGATATGAATTGCCAACGACTAACCACTCATGTCTAGATGTTTAAATCGGCAATTAATGATCTCACGAACCTTAGATCCGAGTATGAATCGATATTCAACTCCGACATTAACTACTCTACCACCTGGGGTGACCAACATCTTAGTGCAATAGAAACCTCCTGCGGCTGCTTTCCCAAATTTCAACAGTTGATCACCCTCGCAAGATGTCCGTTGGATGCACGGTTGACCTTATGCCAAGCGCTCATCATCCTTACTGTCTTGAAGTGGATTGAGCCCGTCCAGGAATTCTACGGACACAACGTTAGCCGTGATCATTTTGAGGAGATGAAAAAGGGATTGTCCAATGGCACAATGAGTGAAATCAGTGAGTAATAGTGTTGCACGCGGAAATAGATTAATATTATTGCTGCTAACGAATCACAGGCCCTCACATCCGGAAAACCTGGGAGCAGATTACTTGTGCGGCGATTTTTGGGAGTCCCAGTGTTGCCCAATACAAATATCATTTTGTCCAGGAGACTGCCCGTGACATAATTAACCGGATGTCAATGTTATCAGTTAGACCCGCTGAACAGGATACTGATATACTGATGAAGAAGCAATCGGACACGCAGGTTCCTGAGTCTAAGCTTGAAGCCGATACCAGCCAGAAGACTGAGCCTGAAACAAGTCCTCCTGAGCCTGATTCCAAAGATGAGCTTCCAGATTATTCTGTATGCATTGAGTACGATACATTGGTCGAGGCCATCACCAAACTCTGCCGCATCTACGAGGTCATGATGTCATCCTCACTCAACATACGCTTCGTACCAATGGCCCCCATGGTGGAGGACAGTAAAGACTACTACGACAGGTTCATCAGCAACTTGCAGGCTGGTCGAGTCACTTGTAAGGACGTCGTCACGGGCCGCGACGTCACATCCAAGGCGGCAGCATACATTCCGATTTGCGAATTGCATGAGGCTTTGTGCATTGAAGCTTACGATGACGATGGGTCAATCAAGTCTTTGCAGACGCTGGTCAAGGCGGCCGTCTTGGTTAAAAAAAATATATGAAAGAATATTTGCAGTTTATCATATAAATTAAGAGAAACATTGGAACGATGTATAAACTGCAGCAACAAGTGTGGGACATAATTGTGGAGCCTAATGATCACGTGCCTAGTACTTACCATTTCTGGTAATTACTGGCGATGGCCAGTAATCAACAATCTTGTTTTTCATTTTTCATTTCTTTTCCTAAAGCCATCATTTTACAATAACTTTACGCATATAAAGATAATCTCATTCATTTGTATACAATTTACGTATATTTTACGGGTACTCTTCCTCCACAATCCCAAAACTCTCGTCTAAAAAAAATAGATTTGTTAATCATTGCCATCAACGCTCAACATGGAAATAGCACGAATACTCACTTTGCCAGAAAAGTTCATATTGGGTACTAGCAGACTTGTATGTCACAGTGACATAGCCCTCCACATAATAATACGTATTGCCGTCACGTCCCTTTTTCAGCGGGAGTTGGTTCATCGGTAACTTCTTTGCCTTGGCATTGAGGCTACACAAATCCTTTGTGTTCTCATTTTCCTGCTTAGGCGCCGTATCATCGACGCCGTTTCGGAGGATTGTGAGATCCAAACAGTTGGCAAATTGCGCTGTAAGGGGCTTGAAGTTTTTCGTAAAGTAGATCTTCTGCGGTTCCTGCTCCCGAACAATATCGTTCTTTTTAATGAACCAGTGCATCATAGAAATGCGATGCATACCGTGGAATGGGTCCCAGAACTTGGTGTGTGCGTACTTCTCGTGGATGACAGCGTCAAACTGTTCGCTGAGCTCGATGCCAAAATGAGCTCGAGCGCGACGGCTGGCCACAATCACGCCACTGTTGCAACTCGGCAGACTGTTTAGTCCATGCATTGTGGCCCCCTGGCATACGGCGCCGACAGTATCCGGTGCGACCACCACTAAGCACTTGGGGAACGCATCCTCAATGGACTTCTTCAAGTAGACGCTCTGTCCGAAGCCACCGACCATAATGATGTTTTTGACTTGGCAGTTGGCCATCTGGCCCTTGACAAGATCGATGGTACCCTGGACCGAGTACTTGAAGAAGGCCCTCATCTGGTCTTCCGGAATCTCTAGTTTGCGGTTCTTGACGCCGTACTGCTGCGGGTGGTAAAGACCGGCGACATCTAGCATGTACCGCCTTGAGTTTCCGTGAGGGTTGAAGTCCACTTTCAGCTAAAGGAAAAAATCAGCGTAAAGAAAAATCCATAAAATTAAACAGCATATTAACTTACCGATTCAAAACTGGTCATGACCTGCTCACGCATGTCGTTATCCCACCCCGGATCACCACATAGCTTGTTGTAGATCCATATCTCGAAACTCCGGTTGATATACGACGAACCACACAGGTCTCCACTCCCGGGGCACGCCTCGTCAATCTCTAGCGGCTTCAAGCCCTTGACACGGTAGGTAATCAAATCAACAGTACCACCGCCAGCATCTACAATCATGAATGTCTCGCCAATTTTGATATCGATGGGCTCCAGCGCCTCAAAAGTATAGAGAGCGGCAGCTTCAGGCTCAGAGATCATGAGGATACGAGAATTGCTGTGGCCAAATTTCTTCATGGCAGCACGGCAAGAGGTCTTGGTTGCCGCGCGGGCAGCATCGCTCCAGATGGCGGGGACGGTGAAGACATAGTCAAATGCCATAGACTCGGCCATACCTTTGTACATGGTTTGGTTGATGATGTGGATGAGGTGAGCGATAAGAGCTTCCATGTAGGTCTGCAACAAGATGCGGGCCTCACGAGAGTCGACATAACGAGCAAAGTCGAGAATAGAGACTGGGAACTTGTTGTCAAGTCCACTATGTATATTGATGACATCGCCATATATTAGCTGACTACTCCTTACTGGGAGTTGATATTCTCAAGACATATAATACTTACAGTTTGAACCATTGATCCACTTTACTCTGGTCCTCGACGTCCTTGGTCATGAACCCCCATAAAGGCTTCTGGCCTTGTCCAGGCCGATACAATTTACTAGGCACTTTCTTAGAGTGAAACGAGCCACCATCGGCATGAGTGGGCCACGTTTGAACAGGATGGCGGCTCTGTGGCCGGGCACTATGGGCCCAGCAAATGCCCGAGTACGTCGTACCAAAGTCGATGCCGACGACGATACGGTTATCCAACATTGTAAGATGATTTTGATATTTCGAGATGATGATTTGAATTGGTAAATGAGGTCGAATGTGGAGAAAAATGGGAGAATTTTGCTAACTTTATATAGGGAAGAGCTCTCCTGACAGCCTAACAATAAGAGCTGGACCATTGAGAAATGGGCAATAAAATGCATAAAGTTGCATCTCATTGGTACATATCATTTATCCAGGAAAGGCTGTATCAGTAGCGTGGTCCAAGTTTAGACTTGTTTTATCAAAAAGTTCAGAGAATGGCGGCCCACAAGCGGGAGTCTGACTAGTGAATGTGATACCCCACTTTTTAATTTCCACCATCCGCAACCTATGTGCATGAGCTTTCTCTGATAGATAATGATTTTAGTCAAGATCCCAGTACCTTTCACTTGTATTCTCCGTCGTTTTCCCACTTTCTATTTGCTTTATCAAGATCACATGTCATAGCATGTCACAATGACTGCGATTGAAAAACAGCAAGACCTCGAATCTAACAGCAGCTACATAGGAGACCTCGAGCGTCATTTATTCGCATCCATAAGCGACAACAGGTCAGACCTAACGCCACGCAAGATGAGTCAGCAGCGACACGAGAGTCTATCTGCTAATTGTAAGTAGACACCCACACATCTACGTGAACAAGCCTAACTCTCTAATGTTGCTGACTCAGATCATGAATCTCAACCTAATCCAAAACACAAAGACCGATCACGAATCCAAGGGCACTACAGCTCATCTATTTCCCGTGAGACTAGACCCTCTTCCTGCAATCCCGGTAATGGCGTCAACAATGACTTGTCTAGTGACAACTTCCGCAAACTCTGGGGAGGTGTCTGTTATCAGTTAGATTCGAGACATAAATACCTGTACCCTGAAATATCCGTCTTAAAGTTGGCTCGGCGGGGTCATACTTCACAACAGGAAGTTGAGGGGCTCAAGAAACGGGTTCAAGCAGCCGAACAGGCACTGCTTGATGTCGCTCCATTGACTGAAAAACCTCTACCAGAAGACGTGGAAACGGTAAGAATATGGGGAATCTAGATCTAGTAGGTATGTTCTTTATGTGTTGATGAAAAGGTACAGCATTTTAAAGATTTAGATACGAAAATCGATGCATGGGTTCACAGCTTTGGCACATCTCTGGATGATCCTCATTATATTGAAAAAATATCCAGGCAGCCTTCATTCATTGAAAGGGCCCAGGCTATCCGTCTACTTTGCCATTGGTATCCGGATATTGAGAGGCTCGACGAGATGTTCCAATCATCAGAAACTTACATCACCACAAAGTGCCTCATCATGGCCATCTTCCATTCGTTATTTAAGAGTAAGCTTTCTTTTGGAACTGTCCAGAGGCCTTTCCAGACCTTCATCCGTCACTTGAACACTATAGATGCCTCTAGAAACTCAAAGGGACCCAGTAAGCATATCATTCCTTGAAATCAGGACTTTCCACTCACCCTAACGGTCCTAGCACCAAAAAGATTGGGTCTGCTGCGAGCCACGGCGTATTCTGTGGCTCTAGACATGGAAGACGTTCAAATGGCCCAAGAAGACGATATCATATACATCACCCACAAAATCATGGACACCTTGACTCTGCTTTGCCATGACTCTGAGTACCTGTCCGGCCATGAAAAGCTACTGTTCTTGGAACCAGAGATTAAGTCTACCGTCAAGAGCATCCGAGACTTAAAAAACCATATTCTTACCTCTAGATTCCACTATGACGCGGAAGCCCCCGATTTCAGCCTACTATCCACGCGGGCCGCCCGCGCAAAATTGCACAGTCTCCACAATCTCGGCCTAGTCGAATGCCGGGCCATCGACGTGGACTGCCGAGTGATCAAGCAGATCACCACGCATATTCCCGTATGTATGGAGATGCCGGCCATCTTTTTGAAAGAGCCAAGGCCCGACGGGATGGGGGATACGCTGCAGGTTGCAGTAAAGGGGGTAGTGTATGTCAAGTCTGAGGCGGGGCTGCCGGATCAGACGAAGAAGAAATTGAATGGGGGGTCGCTGTACAGTCGGGCGTTGGATGTTACATATGCATCAGATGATGGAAGGGGAATGAATGCATGACTTTGGGGTTTCATAGCCTGTTGGAAATACTGTGCATGTGCAAATAGATATATAAATTCATGACGTCAGAATTCACGTTTGTATGTATGCTTTTTTTTTTCTGAGCCAAAACCTGCATAAGAACACATCCCCCTACCCAATCACTCGCCCGCCAACCCCATACTAGTCTACCTCCCGCATTTTTTATCTCTAAACGTACATACACAAATCCCCACCCCGCTCTCACATACCGGATTCAGCCCCCGCTCCAAATGACTTGTTCCTTACCAGCATTTGGCCTTTTGCCTTTTAGGCCGCGCTGATGATAAGATTCCGGTAAAATGCGTTGGTTTAGTCTGATAAGCTGGGTTCTGAGATACCATTTTAGGTAATAAGTCGATGGGGCAAGAACAGGGGTATAAGGAGGGTGGGGGGTGGTTTAACACATTTAATGGGTTTATATATATTTAGTTACAGTTGGTATAACCCTAATTCAACATCATCAGCTTGTTGATAACAGCGAAAAGTCAACATCCACTTGCGATAATATACCATTTGGCTATATAATCTATATCCACTCACCCTAATACTCACCCTTCCAATTCCTTCAGCCTTCTCTCCAGCTCCGGCACCCCCCGCAACTTCAAGTCCACCTCCTCCTTTTCGTCCTCCAACCTTAATCTCCTCTCCGCATCCAAATCCGCAAACACAAACCCCCCCATCCCGTCAAACTGTAGAATCTTCTCGTGATACTTCCACAAGGACCGTCTGTGCGACACTGTCAATAACGTAATGCCCAAAGCTTTTGCCCCCTCGTACATTGTCTTTTCAACATCAAAAGGGACAGATGAGGTACATTCGTCTAGAATTGCATAGGCAGGTGCATGATAGAAGAGACGGGCCATGGCGACGCGTTGTTGCAGACCACTAGATAGGACATCCCGCCATTCCATCTCAGCATCAAGACCTTCATCGTACATTTCTACCAGATTATCCAGATCCAATTTCTTGAGAATCCGGACGAGATCCGTATCAGTGACGCCGCGACTTATCATGTGGGACACTGAATCAGGGTAGATAATTTGTTGGCGCAAGGAGCCACGAGATAGATACGGTCTCTGCGGCAAGTAGAAGATGGCGCTAAACGGCGGCTTCTTGACAACACCACCATAGACAGGCCAGAGGCCACCAAGAATGCGGAACATGGATGACTTTCCACAGCCATTGGGGCCAACGACTAAGAGGTGATCACCATGTTCCAGCTTAAATGACAACGTTCGGACCAGAACATCGCCGTTGGGTGAAACGATGGGGACATTCTCAAACTCAATCCCCTCAGACTTTTCAATTTTTCCTCTCCCAGATAGTACCGCTGCATTGTCCTCAATCGACGACGGTGACACAAGTTTCTTGTCAAATCTCCCTGCCGTGATATCCGCCATAACATCGAGAAATCCAGAGACGCGTCCAGTGTACCCCGCAAGCTCCATGATCTCTCGGTATGAGAACATTACACGGCCAAAGGCATCACTAGCTGACAAGAGCATCCGTCGATTTGTAATGAAGGACTCGGCTCTTTCACCCATTCTAGAGCTTTCCAAGGCACCCATTCCGGGTATCCGGAAGAACACGGATAAACTGCACAAGAGTAGTCCCAGGGCTCCCCAGAAGTATTTTACTGTAAAGTCTTCCATGACTCCATGGTACAAGCGGCGTCGCAAGATGTAATTCACATGCTTGATCAACGTAAAGTAGCTCTTGTCAAGATTGTCTTTCTCGACTTCGTGGCCAGCATATAACGCAACCTCTTCGGCATGGTCAATGAGTCGTGAGTGAGCAAAGCGGAAGTCACCCTCTAGCCTGGCTTCGTCAGCTACGTATTTCCCAAAGGGTGGAGTCAAAAGCCGCATGACTGCCGCCGATATTTGGACTAGAGAGCCGATGAATAAAACACCTTCAGATCCCACGGCTCGAGATAATGAATAAGTATAGATTGACTACCATATTCTTTTTTAGTATATCTTCGCTTCAGTCCATCGCATGACCACGTACCATATCAAGAATTGGTTTCGCAAGATTACTGTAGAGCTCTGAAAGACTGGAACTAAACTTCTGAACATCTACAGCAATCAGCTGATCGGGATTCTTTATCCGGTCGTCAAGAGCCGTTAACCCATAGAAGGTCATGTTGTTCAGGTACGTATCATGGATATATTGTGTTAATCGCGTGCGATATCGCAGTGAGAGTTTAGCCTGATGCCAGGACAACTACAAGTAGAACAGCACGTGTTAGCAAAGATCCCATAGCCATGCGTCCAACAACATACGTGCTTACCATTGAGTTCGTGAACGTAGCAGGAACCGCAATCACCATCCAGCCCATTATCTTCCACAAGAACTCTTTACCATTACCCTTCACTAACGCCCTTACAATGGCACCATCCATCGCCGCCACCTTGAGCGAAATCATCGTCCGTGCCACCAAGAAAACAGAGTGACTAACAAGTAATCGGGCCTCCGAACTCCGCCACCCCGGAACGACAATTTTCAACAATCGGAACAACGACTGGAAAAACTTTTGATCTAGTTGCACTTTCCTCTTCTTCCCTAGTTCATCCTCTGAAACTCCCGGTGCCATCAAACCCGGTGACCTCTGCTGTTGTTTTGAGAAATGAAAGGCTCGTCGCAGCCGGGAGATCAGGGCAAAGAAGAAGGACAGCCATATTGCGGCGGATATTCGGGAGCGGTGTTTGAGGTATATTGCAGTGAGTTGGGAGATGAGGGTCCGGGCGGTCGCTTTGTGAGAGGTTAATTTGGATTGGATGGCCATGGTGATGGGGTCCCAGTTGGCATTTGGTCTAGTCTTTTATTGTTAAAGATAATATTCTACTTTCCCCTCAAATGTGGCTGTGGCTAATTATCGTATGAAATGCCGATTATAACGAGAAATATCAAAGACAAAACTACAAGTAGAAAGACGAGAAAATTATTTCAATTCAAAAAATTTACAAGATGTCAAATTCCAACCCATCAAAAACAACGTCCCATCAAAATTCCAAGCATCGTCACCTCGGCTTTCCCCAATCTTCATTACTCCTATCATGCCTTCCCCATCGGTATGACGTAAATACGTCGCCCAGCCGACTTCAAGCATGTGATTGGGCCCCCTCCCCTTGTACGACAACGACCCATTTCCGCGCGCCTGCTTTACCTACCCCAAATTTCTACCAGTTCTCCAATTCTGCTGAAAGTGGAAGGATTGCAGGAGCCGCAAGGGAAAATCTGGGGTAAAATGGAGAAAGTGGCGCCACATGGACGTAAGTTTAAGTGTGGCTGTTATTGCGATAAGATAAATACGTGGCGTCGCGGGGTTCAGCGAACTTTTTTTAGTAAAGGTCATGATGGGATGATGGGTGGATGGGCGACCTCAATTTAGTAAAGGTCACATTAATGTAATACTAATTGTTTGTTTCTTTTTCCGTACGCTTTCACTCTTTATAAATATCAAAATCTTCACAATATTGTTGTTTTTTTTGGCCAGGCGTCAACACTTAAAACAATTTTTTTCAATTCTAGCTTAGGTTTAAAAACGCTTAAACAATTCTCTAAACACTTGCAGCGCTTCAATAATCAAAATGACCGACGACAACATCGTGGTTTATGACGAAATCGAGATCGAGGATATGGAGTATGATGCCGACCTTGAGACTTATTTCTACCCATGCCCTTGCGGCGACCGCTTTCAAATTGCGCTTTTAGATCTCTTAGATGAGCAAGACATTGGTGTTTGCCCTAGTTGCAGTCTCATGATTCGGGTAATATACGATATGGTACGTAGTCGAGTCACATAGCTAAACTGATAGATGCAATCTGGTAACTCTTTGTAGGAGAACCTTCCCAAGCCTCAATGAATGATGTTACCCAACGACAAACGAGAGAAGTGATACCCCATATACAAAAGTTTTCTTTTCCGATATTCTGCATAGAGTCGTCGATGTCATCATCTATAATTAATCTATATCTACACAACCATCTATCCATATATATCATCATCTTGTCTTCTTTATACATCCCATCCGCAAATGTCTCTACGTCTCTTCCGAAACTCGGCATACAAATTATTCCAAATCGTCCGCCCTGGGCAGTCACTATTCAGCAGCGGGCACTCAGGCTGCTGCTTCTTGCGTACACTCTCGGGAGTCTTCAACCATGGCTTCGCCACCGGCCAATCAGAAAAATGAATCAATTTGGCCTCGTTGTAGGCCGCTACTGGATCCCATTTTTCCTTGGCATTCCCGAGATATCTGGTGTGGTTCTTGCTCCGGAACTCGGCAGATAACAGGTCATAACGGCGGTGTGGGATTATTATGGCGCTGTCTCGGTACAGATAGTTGACGATCTCCATGTCGTAGTCGTTTTGCGTGGCATCTTTGATGGATTGTTGGATATCCTTGAAGGACTCGGCTGAGGGCGTCACAAGCATGAGTTGGGAAGATAGGATTTCCTTCTCAGGGTACAGCCAGTATGCACGGGGCATTGCCATCGGTGCTGGCGGGAGCAAGAAGAGCTCATCCATATGGTCGAGAAGTAGCGAGTCAGAATCGATGGATAACACTCGCGAGTAGCTCGTCTGGTTGAACACTAGCAATTTGGTAAAAGAATCCGCCCATGTAGCTACTAGAATTAGCTCACGAAATATTGTCTTGGGAGAGTGGAGTCTACCCACCATCATTGGTATTTTTGTGCTGGATGTCAATGGGTTGCACTGATACATTGTATTGATCCCTTGCTTTAATGATAAGGTTACCCTCTTCGGTATCGGCTTCTTTGACTGTGGGATCTTTGAGAAAGCCCCGAGGATACATCATCACACGGCTAGCCTTACTGTCTGTCTTGCTGAGCGCCTCAAAGAACATGACGCTATTACACAGATAGTTATCGGTGGTTACATATTGGGCATATGCAAACTTGGACCAGTCGATACCGGGAGGGACAGCAACTGTTTTTGGGGGTTCGTTAATGGCTGCCGATTGGGATGCGTTGCCGAGGAAACTTTGGACCGAAGGTCTTGGGAGCAAGTCGAGAGTTGATATTAGACTAGCGTTGTAAATGAGAAGGACAAGCACAGCGACCTCACATAGTATCATACATCTGTGCTGTCTTTGCAAAAATATCCATAAAGACCTTGATAACATTATTAGGACCGGAGATTTCAATGGGATCCGACCACACTTAGTCTTTTATCGTGACTTTCGTGAAGGATATCAGAAATAATGCCACTGGAAAAATAAATTCAGCGACTCTCGTGCCCGATGATCATGATATGAAGAGTAATGAACCTCAATGACAGTGTGTGCCTTTGATTTTCCACATACGTGATGACAACAATCGGAAGGTGACTGGTGAAGTAGTTATTTGATGTGACTTTTAGTTATTTTTGTCACTTGGAAGATGGATATTTTGCAACTGAGAGGTCCGTAACACCTGCGCTGAGATTATAGAGATCTATATAGGTATGTAAATTGGTAAATCAAGACACAAGGACGATCAGTAACAATAAAAAAAAGTTGCTGATAGATATCAGTAAAAGTTCGTGTCAACAACAATATACAGACGCATTACTCAACACTGGGAATCGCTCACTTTATCAACACTAACGCCATTCTTCGTTCCCATCCATACCTTCGACAGTCCCTCTTTTGCTAGCATCCAGTAAATCACCTCCATTCTGGTCTCACTTTAAATTTCCACGGTCAACAATAGATATATTTAGCAATTTCCCCTTCTTCGTCTACATACCAAGCGAAGCGACGCCAAAACGTGTCGGTGCACAATGTGAATCCACCACCTGTTAAATCAAGAATTCCCAATACGATGTATACGGCAAAAAGCACGCCATTTGAAGCAACAAACAAAAGAAGAAAAGAGAAAAATCCTTCCCACACCATTGTAAATCTAGATTGATATTGAATTCCTATTCTGACTCACCGACTCGTCATCATCATCTTCTATCCGTGCAAAACCCGTCATCTTCTTTCTATACGAATATCTGGCTGACGTTCAACTACACCCCACTTGTCATATAATACAAAATACTTGTCATTCATAACCACTTATGCGTGATTATATATCAAAGGGGAAAAAAAACTTAGTTGACAAGTAAAAGATAAAGATGAAAATCCGTAGATCCTTTCTTTCTCCCTGGGAATTGTGTGTGCTCGACACATTCCACACATTCTACAATTCCCCTTTGTTCTCGAATTCTCTTTACACAGCCCTCGCTAATTTTCATCGGGCCCATTCCGACAGCATAATCCTGGCTTGGCAACACAACGTCGGCGATTTGCGGCGGACAAAATGGCCATGAGATCATCATATACTTAAAGGATACTTTGTTGCTTATTTTAGCAACTCCACACAGCACGGACATAGCCAAATAAAAGTGTCTTAACTCTATCCAAAAACTAAAACAAAAACCACCGGGATTACCTGTCAACACAGCCTGCTCACCCTCACATCCCACCGATAAACGACAAGGCTCAACAGACCTCTAGTTATATAGACTCGATTCGCATCCCACTTTATGAAGAAACTACAGGAGCTCGATCATGATGTCTCCAGTTCCTAAGTCTTCTTGGACCACGCACAACCTCAATCCATTGATCCCCTTGTAGCGGCATGGGCATGGGCAGCGGCGGCGGCAGTGGCGGCTTGAAAAAATCCTCCTCTGAAGAAGGCGGCGTCAACGCAAGTTTCGGCCGGCGCATCAAATCGGTATGAAGACGCAAATTCTGGTCTTGGGGTGTCACCATGTGGTGGCGATAGCCCTGGTGTTTGAAGTAGGCTCGTCCAGGGAACTGAGCAATGTCCAACATAGCGAACGTAACTGCTTTAGAAGCATAGTGGTCCTGGAGACCGACGAACCCAATATACCCCTTTCCGTGAGGATGGAAAGCGATGGGCACAGCATCAGCGGGGTACATCTTCTCGGCCATGATGAACATTTCTACATTCGTTCCATGAGGGTTTACAGACGGTGGACCACTGACGGTTCCAGTCTGCATAAGGGTCACTGGAGTTGAGGGGGAAATCTCGTTGAGGAAATCGGCGCGCCACTCGGCCACCATGCGGTGACAAAGCCAGACTTCTTCTTCAACGGCATTGTGGATCACTGTGGCTGAAATGGGATGTCCGTGTACAGCTCTAGCAATATAGTGTTGATCCGAAATCTCAATGTTGGTCGTCGTCGTCCATTCCTCAATCCAGCTTCCACCATATCTCCAGTCGAGCCCGATGCGGAAGAAGAAGGCATCCAGCAGCTCCGGCGGACCAAGGGCAAAATTCCCAGTCAGGACGAGCTTGGCACCGCGCTGGACTTGCAGCAGGATAGCATCAACCACAATCCGAGCTTCAGGCGCACAGACGGCCCAATCTGCCACGACGATATAGTCTGGCCACGGCTGGGAAATTAGCAGTGAGATATCGTTGTAGACGCCGTCAAGGCGGAAAACGGTAAGATCAATCTTGTCGAGAATCTCGAAGAAGAGTGGCTGGTCGAGAGACCTGGCTGAGTCTTCGGAATACTGGATGGGCCCGGCACTGACACTGGACGCCAGGTAGAGAATAACAGGGTAGATATTTTCGTGTGGATCCACCATGATTTGTGGCATCTAGACTTGAGAGAATAATAGAAAGAAAAAAGGAATGAAAAGATTATGTTAATTTGTGATGATGTGATCTTTAGAAAGTTTTTCCCTTGATGATTATGATGAGAGGCGAACGATGCAGTGACTTATAGATGGACAAGTCAGACTTGGGGAATGCAGAAAAGACATAAACAAGTTCAAATTTTCTTGTGGGCCTGAGGCTACCAGATGCTACTAGCAACTCAGACATGCGTGAGACATGACAGGAACTTTGATCTGCATTGGTGTTGTTACCCAAAACAGGTAACAGCAGCTGTCCCTGTCATTAACCCTATCTCTTCCCTTTTTTCTTTCTGACATATCATGCCTAAGACATATTTTGAAATGGCTACCGACTATGGCAGCAAGGTCTGATGGTGTAGTTGGTTATCACGTTTGTCTAACAGTAATTCATGTTGCTTGGACACAAAAGGTCGGCGGTTCAAGTCCGCCTCAGATCATCTCGTTTTTTTCATTGTCAATAAATGAACCCTTGTAGTTTATTTTTGTCAATTCAACGAATACATATTCATATATACAGTAATTAAATACAATTCCTGATTTGAGCCCAAAAGGCTACAAAGAAAGTTCTTTTGGTGTGGTCGCACATCGTGACCGTATGATGTGCTGATAGCTGGGGCAGTGTGGTGTGAGAAGAATCATGACCCTAGCCAAGGCCACTTATCACGGCCTCCAGCCCGGTACGACGACAGTGCGGGGGTGATCTAAGACTTCGGTCAGTTAAAATCTGCGAATCCCCCTCGACAATCCCAACGTCAAATGTAGCAGAGACTTTCGACTGCAATTTGAAACGCTGCTGCAGGATAATGCAGTCAACATGTCGCTTGATACCCAATTCAACCAAGATTCAAGATCACGATTTCAAGGGATATGGTGTATTGACGGCGCTTGGAAACGTATAAGTATAACTCTTGGGCTTTGATCTTCTGATTCATGATATCAACCGATTTCCACTCTTCATTTCAATACCATACACTTTATCGGTTATCCGTTACATTTTCTATCTATTAATCTATCACACCTGTCCTTATACTTTATCACTTGCATTCAACCGGACTCTCGTCCACAAACAACCCACAACCATGTACAAGCCCGGTACCCTGATTGGGGATGTCATTCACCAAATTTGGGTAATTCAAGACCAGATTCGCAATTCCGTCTGCAACAAGTACAAAACACGTAAGTTCCTTGATATATCTGTTGCATAAATATTCTCTTGGCTGACACCATCGCCAGCCCATTATGAGGGTATGACCAAAGTAGAGGCCGAAGTTATCCTGCCTGACGATGGTGAAGGCGAACAGGTGAACAGGCTGGTATGGCAGGATGACCAATTCAAGAAGATTGAGGATTGTCGGTCAGAGGATAGCACTGAAAAGAGCAAGATCAAGATGCACCACCTTCATAGGCTGAAGTTGAAGAAGCGTTTATTTGATCACAAGCGAGTCGTGGTTGAGAAATCTCCAGTTAAAGACGACCAAGGCTACAACACTATCTAAAGCGGTTTACTAATCGGACAAGTCTCATCAGTTTTTTTTTAATACACGAAATTTACAATAATTTTCTGACGTTTCAACATTGTACTTCAATTATTACTTGGAATTATGTTTTTTGATTTATGCTATTTATTTACTATGCTTTTCCATCTTTACCGCAACCATTCAAACCCCTTGACCAGATCAATAAACGAGCCTCTCAGGAATCATTGAAGCGCGAAGCAGGATCATAACCTTCGCAACGTAGGGCCTTAGATGCCTAGCATCATAAATCTCAACTGTGTTGTCTTGTCCTGGGTTTCCGGTGCTATCCAGCCGAATTTCATCTCCCAATCTGCTGCCACTCAGAACGGTATACTAATGCGATGATGTATTAGTGGTTAGCTAGACCCAACAAAAGATACCTTGAAGAAGTGTTATCCATTCACATACCTTGTCCTGTTTTGTGATGTTTTTGTATCATTCGACAATTCAGGTAGCCTTGGATTCCCTGGAACTGGACCTTATACGTAACCTTCCAATAAGTACCTTTTTTCCGAGTGACTTTCTCAAACCGCGTATGATGTTCCCCGTAGAACCTAAATCTAAAGTTGCAAATTTGATCAACCAAGCCCAGATCGTACTCTTTAGGAAAGCCAACTGTGGGCTTGATTGGGACAACTATCGGCACTTCTATTTCACCCGGCGCTTTTTTCATGAAATTCTTTGGTACTTCGAGAGTGACTGTCTTGGTTATGCAAAGATTCATGGGATCTCCAGCTTGATACAGCCATGCCAGTTTCGTATGACCACTTTCAAAAGCCAAGTCTCCTGGCTCTGGATGATTCAGGGTTGTCCCTCGGTAAGCCATTCCATAGCTTTGCCCTAAAGTTGGACCAACCGACCGGTCTGGATAGTCTGCATCATATGCAATGCGTGAACTCATCAATATTATGCCTTCCAACGTCACTGTCCAGGCATTGGCCATGAGATCAGTAAAATTTATCTCTATGCTTTGGTATAAACGGGGATGGAAAGGTAGATTCTTTTCAAGATACCGGCGGATATAGGGAATCTTGCTGAAACCCCCCACAACGTAAATAACCTGACACGCGGTAATATCCTCAACACAATCTACCATGTTGTTTATAATCTTTTCACAAATATCATGAAATATGGGCTCGAAAGTAGTGCCGGATATAATCAGGTTTCGGTTTTGACCTTGTCGGCCAGACAAGTCTTTGTCCATGAATTTAAAGGGGAAATCTGGAGAAGGCGATGTGTGTAAAGCTGACACATGAGCAGGATCAACCAAGTCTAATGGTAAATATTTTATCATGACCTGCGGGTGGTAATCAGAATCAGATCGCATGACATCGATATTCACGGGCATATACTTACATCATGGAAGAACGAACGGTAAAGAAGCCGTCTTTGTCGGGTATTGACCAGCCCGACCTGCACAAAAGTTGTTTCTTGAATCCCCTTTTTAAGATCTATTGCCCCTAGCCTCTTACTCATCAGATCTTTCCGTCCACGAAGCTCACAAATCTCGGAACCATCTCGCAGCGATTGGGTATTCCAAGGCGCTAATTCGATGGTGCCTCCTCCGAGGTCAACGACAAGCATCTGCTGGGTATCCCGGGGTGGACAGTATTCAGGGATCATGCGAAGCCGCTCATATGCACATAGAGCTTCGAATGCGTAGGTGATGTGACTGATTTCAATCTCGGCTGAGGTGGCCAGACGAAAAGCGTGCTTGCATGCGACGCGGAGCTCGTTGCCGGCATGGGTATCGGCCCATATAGCTGGAATGCCGATCGTGGCATAAACGTTGTATTTATCAAGCCGGTTACCTTCCCGCCAGAGCAAATCATCCAACTGTTCCCAGAGTTTAGCCAAATATAGCTCTGTAAGGTGAAAGTGTGAGTGACCGATAAATCCCTTTTCGAGGTGTCTATCGGATGCATAGATGGTGTCGAGGAGAAAGCCCCTACGATAGGAGTTAGTAATGGATGCCACTCGTGGATATCGGATAGCAGAATGCGAATGCTTACAGCTTGAAAAACTCTGCAACTTGAAACTCCGGTGCATTGTCGCTGATTTGATAGCCAAATCTCACGTCTTTTGACTCTGTAGTTGGAAAGTACAGGCGTGTAGGGACCTTGGGTTTTGGACCGTCTGCTTCCGGTAGCCCTGGCCATCTTTCGACAATCTGGGGGTTGCTTTGCCTGTCTAGAGCATAGCCGATCCCCGAGTACGTGGTGCCGAAGTCAATGCCAACGTAGATTGGAGGCCGTGGCAATCCCCTCTGTGCAGCCATGGGCACGAAGGCTGACATGATGCGATATGGGCGAATGATTAGAGACAATCTCTGATGAAGCGGGCAGCAGTGCGATGGCATCAACGGCGGACTATGCAGATGGCTCGATGTGAAATTTTGGGAGGATACCGGTACCTTTTCATTTCAGCCTGCGGAGGCGGCCCAATGGCAAGTTGATGAGACCTGAGATGCCATGACTACGGGCTGTGGTGAAAAGGCCTCGCCATTGGGTATATGACAGGCGACAAGTCATTTTTATCAATATGCTATGTATGTATAATGGCCAATGATGTAAAGACCGCGGCTTATTGTTTCATGAGACTGAGAAAAAAGACATCGGGCAGCAAATACAGATGAGGCTGACGCCAATCACAGCAAACACTGATTGGAGATTTTTGCAGGTGCATTCTTAACTCGGGATTCGCGCAGGTAAACGAAATCCTGCAGTCACCATTGTCGGACGAGCCACGTCACCACATGACTGCCGGCGGACACACATATGATGATGTGGCAAAGTAATAAGAGTGTGTAGGCTGTATAGGCCTCATTTTACCGAAGACTGAGTATTGCAGCTTTGCTGAAAAGTACCTCTAGTATCGTTGGTTGATTCTGCATGAGGAACCTTTTGCTATGTTTTTGTGTGGGTGTTCCCTCCCGGCGTCCTCAGGCCTCAGGTAAAAACAAACACGGTTTGGACCACTACATATGATCAAGTCAAAAGACAAGACTATGGTCGACTGGGACCTAAAAAAACTACAGCTGTCCAATTCTCGATTTCAACCTGCCATTCATTCTTGGTGGCATAGGATGACAGATTCCGGACCAGGCTGCATCATGCCCCGATTAAAAATACTCGGTTTTCTCAGAAACAGGTTGTCTCATTTCTTTCGGTGCAAGTGGAACAAGACACCCCCACGATGGGATTCCTCTCAGCAAACAGTCATTACGGTGCTCGACTCAGGGAGGTCACCATACTATACGGACAAGCATGTTCCCGCAAGCCTGCAAGTTTTACGAGTGGACAATGAATACTTTGAAGTGCCGCTGAAGGTTAAGCGGTACGTCAAAGCGATTGAACAGCAGAGGCATGGCCTTGCCACTCGGTTAAGCATCTTGAGGAATACAACTAACTTTGTGTATCCAGATCAAATAGCTGAGATAAGCAATAATTGTGGGTGGATGCCCTGCACGAGCCAATAGTTTCAAGTCTTAACCTGTGGCAATGATATTTAGACGTATAGCGAATTCAAATCAGTGGTTAGCGTCTTAGCCAATACTGTACTAATTGGGCATATAGGCCAGAGCGAACAGGAGATTGTAACGATACGGCGCCGAGATTATGATTGGGGCCTACAAAATGGCCTTTTGCGGTGTCTGCAGGCTGATCCAGATGCCCATGCCGGGATTGACTTTATTAATACTTAGTCTCACATGCTTCAGATGATGCTGATGGGGTATCTAATGAGATGTCTGCTGGGTAAGAAGCGTAGCCCGTTGACGACAAGGCTGGATGGCATGTTGGACGAAGTAGGCTGCGGGCTGGAAGCTTACGGATACACACAGGTTACTTTACATGGTCACCAGCTTGACAGGAAGAAAAAAAGAAAAATAGCTCTTTCTAACATGTGTACAGCCGATCGATTCATGGAAAATTTTGGCCACCAGTCCTATCAAGGCTACCTCAACTCGCCGTCCGCTAGATCCAAGGAAAAACAAATGCATTTCCGACTAGCCAACCAGCTCACTGACATGGTATCCGTGTTTACCAGTTACAACTCCTGCCTCGGTGAGGCCGCCATAGCCCATAATAAGCACGTCAGCCACTGCATCCACCGGGCTGTCAGCCAGGCGATCGCCTTACACCGCAAGATGCTCTGCAGCTCGTGCCATGAGCAGTTTGTGCGATGCGAATGGCCGATTGCGCGGGATGCGGCGCGGGAGTGGTGGTCCGTGGGCGAGTTGAAGAGCTGGTTGGATATGTTTGAGTTGCAGGATATCAAGCGGAGGATCACGGTGGACGAAGCGGTGATTAACAGTGCGATGGAGCAGAATCTGGAGTACAGGTTTGTGATGCTGGGGAGCCCGGGACTGGTGGCGAGGGTGGAGCCGGAGGATATGATTTTGGTATTTCCAGTGCGAGCCTTGTCGCTGGCGGTGGATGGTGAGATAGGGTGTCAAAGGCGGCAGTTTTGCAAGCAGTTTGCGCTGATTGAATTGGCAGAGCCGATTGAAGGTGCCAGCAGGCATTTGCTTAAGATTGGAAATTCGCTGGAGGAAATTTGTAGACCTGACATTTCCACAAATCGAAGCAGTACTTTAACCCTTGGGCACAAGGCTGGCTTGCCTGTAGATGAAGACTACTGGCCTGGTCCGACATTGGGCATTATGTCAGAGTGTTTCTGACAGAATGAGTGTCATGGCTGGTGTGAAGGCTGAGGCGCATATGATGTTTATAACATCTGTGTTTGTGGTCGATGTTGCAGCATCATGATTGACATGAATATTGATGGTGGTGGTACTTGAGACATTACTATATAAATGTCTCTAGACGTCAGTAGCCTTGGATGTTCCAGAAGTATGGGCTCAAACATATCACCACTCTTGCAATATCAAGGTCAAGTCTTTTTTACATTTCATTTTATCTGGCAATCACTTACAAAAACCACATTCGAGGCCATATTTCGCCTATCACGTTGTCAGGATGTTTTCCCAAACCGTCAAAGTCACCCCCACCATCAAAAAGGAACCCCACACTTCCAATCTCCTGAAGAAGGCCATAAATGGCCTTTTCAAATCTAACAAGCCCACCAACATCATCCACACTTCAATCAGTAAGTGTCCGGCCCTGCCACCCCACAACATGACTGCTAACTTTTCGAACCCCAGCCTCCAAGGCTGCCGACTACTCAGATGAAGAATACAACCGAGAAGTTGCCTGGAAAGACAACTATGGCAATTCCAATGGGGTCTCAGAGCCCATTATGCGGTACACGGCTACGGAGTACTCGCGGAGGCAGGAGCAGGAGGAGGTTTATGGCGGCGGTGGTGCCTGGTCAGGGGCAAGGGGGGTGAGGGAGATGGAGAAGCAGGTTTCCGTGTATGTCGGGTCGGGTCAGTGATGTGAGATGATGAAGGGTGGGGGCTTGTTGTTTTTGTGTGGGGGAGTCTTTTTTATTGTTGTTACTGTTGTTAGTTGTTTTCATGTGACATGTCAGCAGTGCTTCTTTGCCTTTTCGAGTGTTCCCGGGGTATCATTGTTGTCTGTTATAGTTAGAAACTAGCGCCTGCTAGTGTGTGATGGTTTTGTTAAGCTTAAGAAGCTGATTTAACAATGAGGGTAAATATTTCATCACTTTGTATTACTCTTCAATGTGACATGTGACGGGCTTGTTGGTATTAAATAAATAAATACGTGCGCAAGTGGTTGGGTTCACGTGGCAGTGATGATGTACAATCTGATCCCAACGTGGAAACCCCCAGGGAAATAGATAACGGTTCCTTCACGGTCTGTTGGTTGGTTTACAGAGTGTTGACTAATCAATCTGCAGGAATTCATGAATTCATAGAGCATGTCTGGGCGGGGCTAAACCTAAAGTGAAGTCCCATTGTTTGAGCCTAAAGGGGACAAGTGGGTGACAGGAAGGGTTTTAGTATTATTACAAGAAATGGAGAAGAATAAAAAAGGAAGAACAGGTGGGATCGGGATTGTGAATTGTGTAATGGAGTAACAGTGGAACGAGACGATTGTGACATTGACGTGACGTTGCGTGGTTCGTGGGTGTATGCGTAGATTTGGGTATGAATAATCTGGTGGGGCAGAGAGAGCACAGACATTTGTGGAGATGGCAGCAGTCGGTTTGTCGTAGTGTTTATGTTTAGATTTTTTTCATGGGCTTATAGACATATACAGTCATAACCGTTTAAGTGAGCCACAACAAGCTTGAGATAAATTTCAAGAACCCCCTACATCAGACCTCCAGAAGAAAATATTGTTCATACCACAATAACATATCTTGATAAATATAAATCATTCTAAATCTGCAATTTAATCATTTCTGTATTTACTGGATTTATTTCATATTTTTCTGATATCATTATAGATATATATTCTGGAAATATAAATAGGGCCTCTAGTTAGAAGGTATTACCGCCTCAAAATATACTCATTTGTTTATAAGGTTATAACTATACCACCACTTCATGTTAAAGTGAAAACAAAGCATGCTCGGGTTCACAATTGACTAGATCAAAATATATATGTTTTTCCCTTTCTTTTTAATAAGATTCTGAATAGATATATATATATGTTTTTCCCTTTCTTTTTAATAAGATTCTGAATAGATATATATATAAAGTTGACCCTGGATTCATTAAATGAAATGATTTCAAGGCTCTAGTTTTAAAGCAGAATTTAATCAGATAAATACCTATAAAATATAAATATTTGATATGCTGAGAAAGGGAGATGGCCAATAAACATAGGCAGTCATGACTTCATGTAGATTTCCTATGCTTTGAAGTAGATATACTTTATCTTTGGTGATGGACCAAATCAAACATGAAATTTCTCCCAAAAATTTGCAGCTTGCTTAAGTGTTCGGCACTATACATATGTAACTTGTCATGATAAACTTATCAGGACTCGAGAATCCCGACATTGTTACCGAAGAGTAGAAACCCCTGCACGTGAGAACAGGGGTGGAGGGGGTCGGACAATTAATGGGGGGCTAGACCACAGCCTTTTTTACGTGCGTATATACGTAGATACATATATATTTATGTACAGAAGTGATAAATTCTTGCAGGTGCAGACGCAGGGAAAGCAGTCCATCATATTATTTTGGGCATAGCAGAGAAAATGCCTCACTGAGACAAGGACAAACGTCTGTTGGTGATGTGTAAAGTGTCCATTGTCTGTGTTAGTAATCAGCCACCATTACAGATACCCTTAAGTGACCGGCCTAATCTTGTCTACTACATGCTTGCAAATGACATGCCTACGCCTACCCTGATTTTTCAGGGTAACAATAAGTGGGTCCTCTGAGATGCATCTTCAAAATAGAAAGGTACTTTGCTCCCAGATATTGATGAGTCCAGATTCCATATTTACTGCACAACCATAAAAACTTCAAAAAAAAAGTGAGAAATGGCAAGGATGTAGAGCAATTGAAATAGAGTTAAATTATGGTTCCTTTTTGATTTTTTTTGACTTCCTGAAACAGAGATATTCTCTTTTGAAAATCAATAATCTTTTCCTATTAAAATATAGTGGGATAGCATCCCTGTATTGCAGGTCCTAGACCCTTTACATTGGTGATTTTGGGGAAAATATAGTCAAGGCAGTATTTTGGAAGGAAAAAAACCGCATAATAAATATATAAAATTTACAAATTCATATAAATAAGAATTTAAAAATTAAATATACAATATATAAATTTGAATCCCTGGATTCCTAATATAAGTCTCATTTCTATTTTACTCAAGACTCCATTAGTTATAGCCCTCTGAAGGTATAAAATCCATAGTTACACAACTTGCCTGTGTAACTATACCTCCATATATAAAAACAGCAAAAACACACCATTTTAAAGTTAAAATATATCAGCTTCTAGAGGTCAAAAGAAATCAAAAAGGAACCATAATTTAATTTTATTTCAATTGCTCTACATCCTTGCCATTTCTCATATTTTTTTGAAGTTTTTATGGTTGTGCAGTAAATATGGAATCTGGACTCATCAATATCTGGGAGCAAAGTACCTTTCTATTTTGAAGATGCATCTTGGAAGATCCACTTATTTTTACCCTGAAATTTTGGGTAGCTGGAGTCGTTCCCATCGTTCCCATGTACAGCCATCACACTCACGCCTGCTGACACACCCACCATCCACCTCGAGGGAGGGCCTCGGAACCGCGCCGTAAACATCAACGTGCATGAGTGGAAATCATGCTGCAGCAAGCATGCATATGCCGTTCACTGAGATGTGATTCGTGCATTGCGGTGGCCCTGATCTCGCTAATGTTGGGGGTTTCGCCTCGAGATGAAGAAAAAAAGAAGGATAATCATGATAAATCGAGATAAAATAAAAGAACCCGTTAGGGTCACTGATGACAGTGGGTTATGCACACTGGGCAGCATATGGGGACTTTCTATATAGGGATATGCATTTACATATTTATATGCATATGTAGCTGCTCATATATGTAATACAATAAGACAGACAGTAAGACGACGCCACACATCACACACATCACACATCACATATCATACATTATACATCACATACACGCTATATACATCCAATACATGAGTAACCGCGCGATCTGAACGCGTAGAGGCGTAGAAGTGGCATATTGTCGACTGGAGACTGTTTGGAAAGCATGGGTGGATGTCACATGAGATGCAGATGAGCAGCGTACTTTTACTGTTGGGGTACTCGACAGAGAAATAAGACGTGATGTATATAGAAGCCAGTGGCCCGGGATGTCCAGTGTTGGAATTCTCGTCTTGTTTTTTTCAGATTATTTCTGTATACACTTTTTTCCTATCTATTATTTTGGCTATCTTCCATCTCTCCAATCTTGTGCAACATCGTAACAGCAACAGCACATCAGATAGTTAAAAAATCCGTGCTCAAATCCATAAAAAAATAGTTATATAATAATCCCAACAACCATGGGCAAGGAAATCCCAGCCATCACCACCCTCACCGCCTTCGAACCCCCCGTCTACATCAATCCCGACAAAGACGCCACCGCAAAACGCCGACCATGGGCCCCGCTCAAAAAGCTTGTCACCACCATTTGTCGCCACGGCCGCCACGGCCGCCATGGCACTCAGGGTACTCAGGGGACCCACGGATCAAAAAGTAACCCAATGGCTCAGCATGTCGCTTTTGAAATTCTCCAGGTGGACAACCAAATGCTAGCAACAGCGACGGGGACAGCGATGACTGATGTCCCCATGCCTGTGCACGCGGCTCCTGTGATGACTGTGGAAGTCCCCGTTGTTAGGCAGTCGGCAAATTCCACTGCCACTAACGGCCCCGAGGGCCCGGTTGATCCCGTGGTGATCCCATTGCCGGAGTTGCGGCCTGGCTCGATTGGGGAAACGGAACAGCAAGGTATTCTTGAGAATAAGGTGGCAGGTGCCTTGAATGGGGATGGGGGTCCGGATGTCAATGCAAGTGAGGATGCAATTCCTGGAACTTTGAGGGATCTTTCCGGGAGTATCACTCCTGTGACCACAACTACAACCATAACCACGTCCACGGCTCCTTCACCGTCCGTATCTGAGCCCGAAACTGGCACTGAAACCAATAATGTTCCCGGAAATAGTCTGTCTCCACCCACCAAGCAACAGCCAACAACGTCCAGTTCGGCCCCCAAAAACTCAGACAAACACAAAGATAAAGACATCGTCGCCAAGACTGACTCGGCCGTGGTCCTGCCAGAACCATCAAAAGTTCCCACGGTGCTATGTCAAGTCAACAACAAGACGTGGGATCTGCCGGTGGAAGTGGCCGAGCAGTTTCAGTGGTATAAGGAGAGCCACGAGGAGCTTGTGACTAGGCTGCATGAATTGAGGCGGACGTGGGCTTTTCGGTATCATGAGAGGATTGTCATGGTAGGTGTTTTTTTTTTTGTTTTCTTTTTTTTTTGCTTGTGCTCATCGGACCCTTACCGTTGTCTTTTGATTTTATTTTATCCATATTTTTGGCACGAACCATGTCCGTGCCCTATCCTTGGCTTGATGCTAACACGTTACACTAGCACTACGAACTACTTCTCGGTAACATCACCTCCCTGATCCGCACTGTCCTGGACGGCCACCTTGGCCGCACCGCCGACGATATCCAGAACATCGCCCGCCGAGACTATAAACCATCGCTCAAGGTCAAGGCCTACGCCGCTCTGGAAAATATTCCCAACTTCCAACTAGCGCTGCGGTTTTCTGGCACCGAGGAAATTCTGTTGCATCGGCTGGTCCTGGATTATCTGTGCGAGACCGTGCTGGAAAAGGCTGAGAATGGCATCACGCCGGAGCTAGACAATATTATGAAGTATGTAGTGCAGGGCCATGAGATGAATGGGACTCAACGTAAGTATTACTGCGGGTATGAGAAAAAGGAAATTTCTTTTTTTTTTCTTTTTTTTTTGAAGAATAAGCCAATATCCTCATCACCCCGCTAACACTCCCTCCCAACAGCCAGCTACAGCCTCAAGACCCTCGTCAGCGAAGTCTACCAGGGCTACTACACCTCCGGCGAACACCGCCTTAAAGCCATGTACGTCCAAAATGAGCTCAGCAACGGCATCCGTTCCCTCCTCCAACTCTTTACCGAATACGACACCCGCCACAACCGTATCCCTCACCACCGCCGCAACCTCCTCGACCTCCAAGTCGCCGAGGTCGCCTCCGCCACCATCCAGCTCCACGAACTCCTCAAAACCAGCTCCGCCCACGAGGGCTTCTCCCGCCGCCTCCCTATCAGCAAAGATAAGCATGGCTGGTCCTCATCCTCCGTCTTCTCCTACCAATACCACACTATCACCTTCTACGACGTGCTGACCGGCCACCCTATTGACACGCCTGACTTTGCACGCATCAAAGAGCGCAAGGTCAAGCACCGTGTGATTCTGTCGCAGTTCCCTGGCATTTACTCAGTAGCCTATCCCGAGGATAATCCCTACAGCCAGGTGCCTGGATCGCGGGCGCGGGTGCACCGGGCGGCGGAACATGAGGCGGCCAAGTGGGGGGAGCGCCAGTTGTTTTTGGAAAAGGTGTGGCTGGAGTTGAGTGAGTATCCGGAGAATACCAAGTTTTTGCCCAAGTGTGGGAATACGTTGGCAGCTATTTTGGGTGTGCCACCGTGAGAGTTGGGAGAGAAAAGTATACTGGGATTTTCTTTGGAGGGGCTAATTATATTTAACGATTCCTAATGATATATTTTTGGCATTGGCATTGGCCCTTGTTTTTCTTTCTTTTTTTTCGAATTTAGCCCTTTTATATAGCTACTATACAATATATAACACACTTTTTATTTGCTTAACTTTCTATGAAATTATTCATCACCATGAATCCTAATACGAGCCCTAATAGTTTCACCTTATTAACCCAAAATCATGTAGATTGTTATTTATCCATATATTGTGACTGCTGACACATGGAGCCGGTCACCATAGTCCCGGCCCATTCCGCCCGGCAGATATCCCTGTAATCACTATACTATTTGAACCTTGTCGCCACCAGTCAGCTCGTCACCCAGGTGCATCTGCCAAACATAATCCCGAATGGCAAGTTGGATTTCGTCGCTTCCACCTTAACAAGGCCAGAGCTGTCAAGATGTGAGCCGTCATTGGTCCTGCTGATTGGATAGAATTGTGCTTTTTTCCACAGCTATTTACAGGTTACATTCAGTTGTTTGGCGTTTTAATAGATGATTTGAAACATTTATTGTATATTAGTGTTTTCCTCCTGTTGGCTGGGGTGATTGATACCGCTAGGAACTTAGAAGCTATTATTCAGTTGGTAACGCGCGCGTGTGTATTGTGTGTATTGTATTCTCTGATTTAAAGCTCCCGCTGAGCATGTGGCTGAAAATCATCAATTCAACAATTTTTGTCTAATGTCCAATGGATTACTCCTTGTGGAATCAAAATCATGGTCGCCTGTAACTCATATATCACACCTTCCTAATTCTTTTTTTACGCACAGCCATGTTACCATTACCTTGTCAAGATCCACAAAACCACGGATCGAGGTGGGGTAGGCATGGTTACACAGCATACGCCAGTCAGTCAGGGATAATTTATTCTAGACTTGTTCCATGTAAACATTATAAAATTTAAAATCTGCAGTAATAACCCGTTGGTGTTGTCCGCTTATATATATATATTTTAAAAATACGTTACTTTATAGGAATTATTTTGGTAGAGTTAATTTTTCGTCATATAAAAACAATTTTGTAATCAAAAATCTATCTCTACACATAATTCCATGAAAACACACCATCTCGTCTAGAATAATACAATCACCAAAATGCCCAGTATCTTTCAATAATTGTAATGTCCGCATATGTAGCCTCACTCTTCCACTTTCCGTGTTCTCAGTAACATTAAAAATCAAGCTGAATCTAAATGATCTGTCTATTCGAGCCTGTCATCCTAGCTACCGTTGGCTTGATATGAGCCTGCAGGCCATAGTTCCGGTTGCTTGGTGCCATCTCCGTCTCCTGTTTCTTGAACAAACGTTTGAAGGATAACCATTTTTTAAATTCCGGGTGGCTGTGTGTGTCTTTTTCTTCTTCTTCCGGCATCACATACCCTGCTGATAGTCCTGCTGGTTGAACAAGAGCATTACCGGTTTGTGCGGCTTGGTTGCTTATGGCTTGGGAACGTTGGGTTAACTGGCTGGATAATAGATGACTTTTTTCTTTTTGTTATTTAAGGAAAGTACAAGAAATTATAAGGACTAAACAAACACGGGTGCAGTCACGCTGTTTTGTATCAGAATTAAACATTTTTTTTCCACGCCGGCGTCAACCACAATATCAGAGAGGATATAAATTTAATCCATTGTTGGGAGGGCTTTTTGTTAGTGGCTTTTTTTTTGTTTTGAAAAAAGAAAAACAAGGAGAAGAAAAGAAATATGTTGGAAATAAAAGAATATGACAAGGAAAACCGTTTGTTATTATATTTAAGATACATAATAGTAGCTAGGTGATTGAACTATGACAGTACCCTGCCAGTGAGAGCAGTGCAGGCAGCCAATAGGATATTAAATATTTTCAATCGTCCTGTGTTGTAATTATCATGTCACTTTCCCATCATCATAGTTGATGCATCGGAATGGGGATACATAACTGTGCAACCGCCAACAAATCTCCAACTGTACAAACATGACAGTTCCATTTCACATTTTTTTCTGGAAAAAAACTGACAAAACTGGAAAAAGAAGCAATAGGAAAAAAGAAAATGAAACGGAAAAGAGATCAAAAAAAGGAAAAAGACGCAAGAAAAGATCACAGACAAGGGTGGGGGGAGGAAGGAAGAAAGAAAAAAAGAAAAAGAAAAAAGACTGCGTTTCAAGCCTAACGTCTCGCTCTCTCTTTTCTGAGCTAGTAGAATCTAAACGGACGTATAAGCTGAACTAAGATTCAAGCTATCAATGTTTGAGCGTCGAGAAGCAAGATTATATGTTATCTGGCATAAGATCGTTGGATCCTGAAAGTGCAGAAAAGTCCACAGAACTTGATATTGTCGTGCTTCTCTTCTTCTTTTTATTTATGTGTTAATGAAAGCTTCGTAGTGTGTTCTTTCTCCTCCTGCTCTTTCTTCTTCTCCGTTTGCTGCTGCTTGAGTTTGAGCAACTTATCTAACACCACCTTGTGATCTTGTTTGTAAGTCCATTTAAGAATTGTGATATTTTCAAATTCAATAAACATATTGGGTTTGGTGCAAACTCCAGTACCCTAGGTATAGTTAGTGTCGGTTTTTGGCGTCAGACAATTGTGCTCCACAGGTAACTCTTCTTCATTGTCCCAATATGGGGGTTCCTCCGAGTATACAATGTTGTATACACCTGGGAGCCACATCAAGTCAACACGAAACTTGACACCCTTCCTTTCCAACTCTTCTAGACTAATATCACCCAGGGACCAGCCGTTTGAAGTATTCTCGATGTTGTAAGACCAACGCCATGGTTTAAGCCAGCTGACTGAAAACCATCCCTTGTCATCGGACTCAAGCTGCTATTCACAGAGAGCGATTCCGGTATACGAGGGACTGGTCTTGAAGTACTTGTGGAGGGATAAGGCATGACGAACTATTTCATCAAATAACCTGTTGTAATTGAGTGTACCCTCGTCCAGACGAGAGCGTGCGTCTTCGGCAGAGTCCACAAAAGCAGGGAAGGTGTCGCGCAATCTATCGGACAGGTAATGTCTGGTCTGTTTATGGAGCTCGGTCATCCGTTCGGATTGGTAATAGCCTTAGTAGAACTGGGTGCTCGGGATGCGTTGGTATACCTTGGCTAAGAATGTGATTGTTAGTTTAGCGTTGATAGTTAAGGGGAAAGAAAAAAAGAAAAAAAAAAGGAAGGAAGGCCAAGGTTAGTATTACTTGAAAAATATTTCTTTCTTTCTTCCGCTTTTCTTTTCTTTTTTTTTTTGGGGGGGGGGGGGGGGTTATTTATACTTATATTTTTACTCACCCATCTCTATCGAAATGGATTTCTCAACTTGTCCCTCAAATGGAAGGCATCATGAATGACAAGGTCTGTATCTGGAGTGACGGGACAGACGGCAACTTTAAAAGCTCGGTTTGAAGTCCATGATGACATGTTGGATGACTGGTATATCATAGATAAATAGGATATTTCAGCACATTTTCAAGCCTAGGGATCTTGTTTATATGTTGGGTGAAGTTTCCCAGGTGCTCTAGCTTGACAAAGCGGTCTAGCGGGCTTACTTCCATGTAAGCTTAGATCTCGCGAGCTAGCTGTGCAGAGATTAGGTCGAACAAATTACATTTCTGTAAAGGCTAATTAGCTGGTGATACATTCAAAGATAAAAGTAGTGAGAAGGAAGAGGACATTGCGTCCTACAAGTGGAACAGACTTGCCTCCTCGACGTGTTGGTGTAGAATATCTCTGTATGTATCCTGCAGGCCAGACCAGTGATGCCGCATATTGTCGTGGTAGTTGACCAAAGACCAGTAGCGATTACGGACCACCCCTGGAACTTGGAATTCGGCACCTTCTACCTCAAAAGATACAGTCTCGGTGTTTTGGGTAGATTCATGGGACCAAACTCTCAGCTGTACGTTGTCGAGAAGTTATTGGGGTTTTTCGGTAGGCATTTCATGGGGCGAAGGCTTCTTGCAAGTGTTGTGGTAAAAGAAATCGACAATCAGGGATTTCTCTGTCGATGCACCAGCAGAATCAGCGGCATCAACAGCAGATCCTTGGTCTTTTGACGATCAGTGTCACTAGCGTGAAAGCCAAGAGCAAAGGGACCATGGCCACGGCGAATTTTTGACAGACGAATCTGTTGAGAGACAAGTCTGACTAATCACCATGATAGCTGTTTCGAGAAATGAAACTACTTGGTGGCAAAAAGGCAACGAGAAATGAATAGAAAAGAAGAATATTGAGTACCTCTCAAGAGAGGATTATTTGTAGCCTGGGTAATGTTGATGCTGACTGGCAGGAATAAAAAAGGAAAAGAAAGAAGAAGGATAACTTGAGTAGAATGAACAAGATATATCTAACTATACAACTATACGACATTTCCATCAAAGAGCATGCTTACCAACAACAACGGCAATGGCAAATCCTCGGGTAAAGCGGTAGAGCTCTTTTGGTAATTATGTTGGTTGGTTTGCTTGATTGCGGGTTTGTTGTTTATTTGATAGTTGGCTTTAGGCATAGTTGGATCCTCTAGAAATTCTAAATACTATACAGCAATGTCATGTCATGTGGCTATTGTTAAAAGGAAATAAAGAAAAGGAACAGATATTTAGTAAAAGATAAATAGTAAGAATTTAGTCGACAAAGAAAGGGAATTCCACCCTCTCACTCCCTGTTTTTTGATGGTTCTTTTAGTATTTTAATATCACACGTATTCACATGTTTACACACCAAAAATACACATTTATTCCAATATATCACACAGGTATATTCATCACACACATATACCAATCCATACATACAGTCAATACGGTAGTAGTAGATGCAGAGCTGACATAATGCATCACATTCAGAATCAGACATAGATACATATGATTGGGATGAAAAGAAATGAGTTCAAGACACTCTTAGTTCTGTATCAGCAGCGGCAAGTTAACAACAACTTTGGCGCACAAGATTATGATGGCAAGAATCCAAAAGCAGGAAAAGGACGGCCGCTTCTCCTTTGAACTACTATAAGAATATGGCAATGTCTGCATTTTGTAGTGTCAACCTGACCTAGCAGTCCCCATATCATTGTAATTATCTTATCCATCACCATTACAATCTTGTTCTTGTTCTCCTTCTATCTCCTGTTTTGTGTTAGCTGCCTCTTGTCCATCCCACTATACCCGCGCCCCGAACCACGACACTTGTCAAGCGCAACCACAAGGTCTTTGTGGGCATTTATTTTGGGATCACCTACTCCGGTATTGGTTTTATATTGGATGAGCCGAGCCAGAAACCACAGATTATTAAGAAATGGTCTGACGAGCCCTCAAGCTCCAGTAAATGCCTAAAATTGCTCCGCTTTGGTAGTGATGATGCTAACGTCAAGTGGGAGTTCGAAGTTCTACAATGCTTGCCATCAACCTCGATTGCGCGGCACTTCAAATTGTAAATTGGCATAAACTCTCTTACACACGCATGCATCATGATTGCATCAGTATTGATACAGAATTGGTACAGTTGATATAGCTTCTTGTGGCATTCGCAGAGTGTTGTCATCAAGTGTCGTATATGTGATGTGATGATGATTCCATGTGTGCAAACAAAAAAGGATCACCAGTCACGCACAACAATGGTATCTTGTATCTTGTATTAAATCAGTGTCTTTCTTGCTCTTTCTTCTTCATCATACAGAGGCTTTGAACCTAGTTTGTATGCTCTAGAGCCTGACCTCCCAAAACATCTCAACGTTAAGAGGCCACAGCACAACGAATTCCGTGTTGCTTTTGGTTGCACCGCTGTGCAAGTGGGCAAGTATGGCCATTTTCATGCCATTGTCACATTCTTCTCCAAGGTCTAGGAGAAATTGATTGTCTTACTCCGCATTGATAAGACCTGTGGTTCTAAATATGAGTTCCACATAATTGTTTCCACTCCGCTCTCTTGGAGTCTCAGAGAAAACTGGTGTCTGCGTCTAGTCATTAGTCAGGCAATCCCGGGGTTTTTTTCATGAGTAGGATCAACACCATGTCCGAGGTTGTGTGCGCGGCTAGATGGACCGAGATGACTTTGCCCAATGAGATTAACTACAACCAAGTTCTGTTAGTTGTTGATACCGGTGGTGGCACGACTGACATTCCCAACATAGACATCCGCACCTATAGCCTGGAACAGACTAGAAGTACCAATGCTAAGGGAAGTAGGCCGTATTGGCAGCCACAGCCCGATGCCGACATATACTTGTGTTGTGAATCCGCAGACATTAATCCAGGTCTGTGGAGGTATCTCTAGCACCGTTATCGTATCAATTCACTCCAGAAGCACGCTGTTTGGATGCAAATTGAAAAGGCAAGTGTAAAAACCAGAGTAAGAGCAGGAAAGTCTGTATCTCTCTCTCGTGACTCGTTCTTTTTGTCTTTTTTATTTTTATTGCTCTTTTGTTCTCTCTCATACTAACATTGACATAATTCTCTGCAATAGCACAAGAAGCATCATAATCTCTAATCTCCTGATTCCCTCCCAGTACTCTTCACAAATAATAAAGGCAACCACGAAGTCACCCTTACGCACAATATCATCAATACAACCGTTGATAATATCGTTTTGCAGATTGCCAAGGTGATAACCGGGTCCCAGCAGAGTCTGGAGAACTAATAAACTCCCTGCACAGTCATCGCCGTCGGAGGCTTCTCGAAAATCCCAGTCTTGCGCCAGCAAATTGGCCTCCAGCTCCAGAGTTCCACGTCCCTGGTGTCATTCCTAGTCGTCAACGATGAGTGGGAGGCCACGCTGTACGGGACCAGATACCATGCGCTTGTACGCCGACAACCTTCTCTGTGTAGCCAAGGAGGTTTACAGCATCAACCGGCCTTTCCTCGCGCGTGAAACGCGACCTGGGATTGTTTTCGACGTTTTGCACTCTGCACTGGCAGCTCAAGGTGGTGACGGGGTCTCTATAAGCGTTTTGCCAGCTGTCAATGCCGTCGGCTTCCGAGCCGGATCCGGAGCACGAGGGAGTCAGTACTTTTTTTGGACAGCCAATATGAAGTCATGCAGCTGGCTTCTGAAGCTACTCGGCCACCAGTACTTTCAAGATGATGCAAGAGGGGATTTAGCTTGCTTGGTTAGTGGAGTGGTTGTTTTTTGAAATGAGGATTTGAGCTGTGGAGGGCTTTTAATTCTTGTATTTCTGAGTCTTGTTTTATTTCAAACTATTGATTTACCTGGCTTTATCTAGTATCATGTCATCATAAGCATTATAATCATTATACTATAGTTTCAAAACTGATGCTTGTCTTCTCCTCTTTCTCCTTCTCCTATGCCAAACAGCTTTCAGCCGACAAGTCACTATGCATACTCAGCTTGTCAACAGAATGATGGCAACACCTCTCTTTTTCGCTTTGACCTTTTTCCGCCTTCTCTTCTCCTCTGACTGTTCTCCCCTTGAACCATCCATGGTTCACATACCATTGATAGACAGCTTCATCTGGGTCCGAAACATAATCCTCCACCAGTGGTAGTTTCCCTTGATGCCGGGCCACTGTCGCCGGCTCCGCCACGCGTGTCCGCAGGTTGATAATCTTGCCGTCGTAGTCGTAGAATTTGTAAGTTACCGGCAGTGTTGTGTCTCGGTCTCGGAAGGATGTTTCCGTCCGTGCGTCTGTTGTGGCTGTTGTTTGACGAAGTTAGTAGACAAGGTCAAGTTAAAGTTCAGGGTTATCAGAAGCTTAGGCAAGCGATTTTGTTTTTTTGTTTTCTCTTTTTGACGAGGGGAATGCATCTGAAATTATCTCGGAAACGTACATTGAAAGCTGTTCATAGTGGATAGGGCTTTCTTCTTTTGCTTCAAAATAGATGACAGGCTGAGAGAGGAAAGACGGCAGCCCATAATGCGTTTGAACTTTGAGATGGGCCTGTTAGGGTTGCAGTTGTAGTTGTAGTCTCTAGAAACACTATATCAAAGCGACACTGCAGGATGAACAAGATGATAAAAGTATATGTATACAAACAAGTCTCGAAAGAGGCTTTGCTTGATAATGGATCCTAAGAACTTGATCTAAGATGGATGAGTAAGACGAAGACAGAGAAGAAACTAAACCAGTCTCCCCGATCTCGAGTGCCTTTTTATATTAAAAAAATGTCAAACAGTCTCCAGACCTCTACCAAAATGTCTGGTACTGATGACTGGGATCTTTGTCAACATCTCCTGGTCAGTGGTGTGATGTTCGACAAAAATATCCCAAAATATCAGTGGACTGACCCACGAATTAAAGCCTCTCCCGACATCGACATCTGTGCATTGGTGATTTTTCCCGACTTTTCTATCTTTTATTCTGGTGCACCCCGGTCTCCACAGGCCCCCAGACACGATATTTCTACGCTGACTACGTGGTGCTGCTTTCCGGTTCGTTCCGATGTGGTACAGGGATTTTTCTTTTTTTAATATGGGGCCCGGTGGTGGGTGGACGTCAGATCAGTAGGGGCGGTAGCTTTGCCGCCTTGCATTGTCTTGCGCAGCTGCGGACGGACGGACGATTGGAAGGAGAGAGAAGGGGGGCCGGGTCCTTACGGTTGAAGGGACTTTTTTTGGCAAGTGTTGAGATTTTAGTGATTTTGCAGATTTTTTATATTGTAGAAAAATAGAGAGGTAATCGAAGTTTATCCCTTAAAGAGTCACAGATCTCAGAGAATGAAAGAAGAAAAAGAAAAGATATAGACACGCCATCATCCACTTTGCCACATTTTGACTTTGCAAACAGATTCTTTTTATTTTTTTCTTTATTGTTGACAGTTTTAGACTTTCTTTATGTTATTCAGACATTGTTACCTTGAATATTAAAAACACAGCCTAAGCCTCAAATCCTCCTGCTACTCCTCCTGTATACATATATGTATAAATATTTACATTGCGTGACAGGGATCTCTTTTTTCTTTTCTTTTTTCAAGATTTCTTTGACCCGACTTTCTCCTTTGCATGCCTACAGTCTCTTCCTTTGTAGGACAACGTGTGTAGGGGGGTGTGTATATAATCAACTGTGTCTCTTTGCCCTCGAGAGTCATGAGAATTTTTTCAGACATTATCACAGGTATCGATTGTTTCAATACGTCCAGAATCCTAATTTCCCATGGGCTGTAACTCAAGAGAGAAATAACAAAGTAACACTTTTCTATAGATATTCATCATCATCATCACCCACCCGAGATGACTGTACATACTTTACGTGATTTATATATAATCGATATGCTGTACGTACTTGAATTGAACCATGCCTTGTCAAGCACACAAATAATGTACACATACTTTAATTCCCACATTAAACAATCACCAATTTCCTCATCATGAACTGTCACCCGCCACTCATACTAGCTCCGCAATATCTTGTGTAACCTTAACCTCTTTCCTAATACGCCACTTGTTTCTCCGTCCGTTTCTTTGTTTCTCTATCGTAGCAGGAACTTGTCATCGTGACCCTTGCCACCTGCCATTCTGAGAACAGAACGTCGTCATCCTGGTCTCAGTCAACCCCACTTAATTTTGACGTCCAAAATTAGCCAACGTTAGTCAAAGCTGATGTCTTGTGTATGTGTATATATATAATATACTGTGAAACATGGCGTAATAACAGGATGTGTGCAAGAAAAAGCTTCTGTCAAGACTGTGAGTATGAAGAAATCAATGGGGAATACTTCTCTCGAGGACTGGTCGTGCCTGAGTCTAACAATATATTTAGTGGCTATATAACATCACTCAACCATGAAATTCTATAGATAATGCGCTGGCTGGGTTCTCTTTCTTTCTATCTTTCTCTCTCTCTTCTTACTCTAATGACCCCACTACAGCCTGCGGAAGCTCCGGGCCCTTCATGACCACCGGATACCCCGACCTAATGATGCCTGTCGTGCCATCTTCAATCGAGACCCTCTTTTCTTTGCCGTTGTCCCTTTGAAGCAGAATGTATTGGCCACCCACAGCTTTCTTTGACCGTTTTCGCCCACTTGGTCTTTTTGGTTTCGGGGGGATTCTTTGTTCTTTTGGAATGGGTTGTGCGGGTTCTTTTATCTTTGTCCTTGTCTGAGAGGGCTCTTTGGATCCTAGTAGGGTTTCTCGTTAGTACATATGTAATATTTTTTTTATATTTGCCCTTGGTATTTAGAAAAGTTGTGGATGTGGGATATGGGATATGAAATATAGAGCTGGATGATTACTTGCTAGGCGGTTCCGGCAGCACAGAGCGCAAAAGAAAAGAGTCACTTTGGAAACCATGGCTGATGCGCAGGTTGAAGAAGCGGCTTGGGTCAATTAAGATAGCAGAAAAGAAAGAGAGGAATCAGAGGACAGTTACGATGATGACGGGCTTCTATGTTGGAGAAGTGTTATATTTTCTTTTTTTTAGCGGACTAGATATCTTCTGTGGATGTCTCAGCTGTCTTTTGTACTTGGAGTAGCTGTGGAATGACTGGGCAGAAATCACAACCAGTCCTAGTAACGTCACTTGGCAGTAAAATCCCCACGAGCTCTCTCGCCTCAACCCCCGCGATACTCTGGGTTCGTCGGGCACGGGCATGTTGATCTCACAGGCGGTAAATAGGTAGTACGGAATGACTGAGCTTCACCTGATCTGGAGTTATGCCTGTTTATTCATGCTGCTCGCACCATTTACAGTATCTCCTACTACCAAGACAACAAACCATTGGCCGTGCCTTGAGCCAAATATGCCGCATATGGGTGCCATGATAGCCACACACTGTTTCCAAACGGCTATGAATAGCAAGCGACTAGCGAATTTCATGTGTTACGTGGTCAGGCGCAGAGCTGCCCAATAAATGACTAACCGGAACGGAATTCGTAGGAATGGTCCAGATTCTCCGTAATCCTACCCAACCTTTTAGGACTGCATATGGAATTCGGGACTCTCAGAGTGATCCTACACCACACATCAGTTTGATGACTATGATGATGACAATGATGACAGCAGCTATTTAAAATGTTTCTTTGATCTTCTTTACTTGATTTCCGTTGAATGAGTAGCCTAGATCCACACCATCTTCCCAACTACATAGTCTACACATGCACCGTACTTTGTTTGTTTTAGTCTGACAGGTTTACCAGGCCTCTGGCCAATCACATCGTGCTGCAACCTCTACACTACGTCATTCTCAACGCTCACTTCCACATGCGCAAGTTCCTTCCTAGGATTGATCTTTGTGTTTTGCGTGGGGGACAGAGGCCAACTTGAGGGGAGTTTATATTCAGAATCAAACATGGTCAGCTTAGTTCAAAAGGAATGGGGGGGGGGAGAGAATCCAGCAAGCACATCAAATAAAATAATTTTTTTTAAAAGAACCACTTCTCTTTCAGTTTCATATTAATCATCTATTAACATACACCTCGCCCCCAAGATTCACATCACCCATATCTGTGCATACCAACACACTCCCCCTCCCTTATAGCAAAAAGGCCGCCGCTGCCGCCAACAGACCAGGAACCGCCAATCTGTCAGCACCAGCAGTAGCAATCGGCGAAGTACTGTTAGTCGACCCGGTAGCCTTGGCATTCCCCGTGGTCCCCGTACCCGCTGCAGCCCCCGCCGGCGCCGGAGCCAACCCCGACGTACCGCCCGACGCCTTACCGCTCGACGGCGCCTTGTTCTCGGTAACTTTAGCAGCCGCCGCCGAGTAATTAGCCAATGATCGCGACGAGTTGGCCGACGTGTTCTCGTTAATCACCATGGTCATGCCGCCCTGGCAGTGCTTAGCCTGCGCACAGTACAACCAGATGGGCTTGGTGTCATTAATGGTAATCGAGTAGACGGGAATCTCGCCCTTGGCCAGCGAGGCTGCTGCGGGGACAAAGCCTGAGTGGAATCCCGAGGCGCCCGTATCCGATATGGGCGCGCACGGCGAGTCAAATGTGGACTGCGTCACCGTGTGGTTGCCGGCCATGAATTGGAACTGCACGACGGAGCCCTGGGGCGCAGTGATCTTGTCAGGCGAGAACTTAAGGACTGTCTTGCCAGTGGCGTCCATGCCAACACGGACAGCAAAGGTTTGTGTGCCGTTGGTGGAGGCGGCCGAGCCGGAAGACGCCTTGCCAGTGGAGGCAGCAGTGCCGGCCGAGTGGGTGCTAGAAGGAGCTACAAGTAAGCTATGTGTTAGTCTTCAAGGGTTGTATTCTTTTTTAGGGTCAGGTTGTTGAGTGGTAAGCTTACTGGAGGTAGCAATGGCAGTGGAAGCCAGAGCGGTGATGAGAGCAGACTTGAAAAACATCTTGACGGTTGTGTTTGTGATAATAGAAGATTAGAGCAAAAATGGAGCAAAAGTTTGCAAGTTTATAATGATGTTTTCTTGTAAATATAAATCAAAATCAAAATAAAATAAGCGTCTAGCGCTATAAAGAGGGAAACTTGCCCTGAGAAATAGAAAGAGAAGAGGAAGAAGTGAGGATGTGGTTTGGGTGACGACTAGCGTTACTACAGACCAGAAACAAAAGAAACAGAGAAGAAGATATTCTCATGAGGTTGCTCTGTCTCGCTCTTCTTATATACTATCTTCCGCAAACCCCGGGTTCATTCTTTACCTTTGCTCATCGGACATCCTTAACAAGTAATAACGAATGCACGGATATCTCTACGTTTCGACCTTCTATATTATCTTCTATGGATAGCAATTGTTACATATATTCCCGTCTGTCTCCAGGGTCTAGGACTGATATTACCCAAAATGTTCTATTATCCTTGGGCAAATATACATACATACAACATGTAGAGGTCCAGTCGGGAAACCTCCTGATGTCGGCTAACCCCCCCCCAGACACGCTGTGACAGTCTCAAAACAGTCCGTGCCCGGATGTTTCGCGTACTGCCTGGTATTTTCTGCGGAGTTTATATCGGCTGAGACAAGCTTATTTATTTTGACCCAAAGAAAGGGAGTAATTTCAAAGTATACATACAGAATCAGGGCAAAAGAACAAATCAACACCATTGAAGAGAGGAGACATCATGAACATGGGGAAAATCCGTATCACCAAAGAACTGTCGTGGGTCGGATCATTGGTGGCCCTTGCACAGCCGCGAGCATCATGTTTCATGGTGGGTAAAGCGGCAGTGAGTGGTTGCAAAGTTGGTGATTTGCCGTCAACGACTTGCTGAGTGAAGAAACAACCCAAGTCCAAGTACATATTTACCATATATATTAATAGGGTTTGAATGAGGTTTATTCCAAGTCTTCGGATATCTGGGGTGCCGGAAGGTTTGTGGGGTTCACCTGGGGTCATGCAAGTTGCAGGTTGACAATTGTTCGAATCGAGGGTTTGTTTTGTTAACCCTAATCATGGCCATCTAGAACCGTTCCGTTCATACAAGTACTGGCTACATTGAATTAAAGATACATCTTAAAGTCGTAGTCAGATATCAACAAATTCACGTGAGTCACATTATTCTTGAACACAGAAAAATAAAAATTAAACCTAAATATATATTATTAACATGATCGCCCATCCCATCTCAAAAATCCCACCTTATGAACCCAAACATGAGCAGGTTTGTGCTCTAGCTCTTCCCTTAAAAAAATACATATCCGCCCTCACCCCTTAGAAATCCAACAATAACTGAGGTGCCAATTTCTCCAGATCCTCAACCTATATATTAACGAAAGAAAATAAAAAAATCCATTAGTTCACTTCTCTCTACCATACCATGCCTTACCGCGAAGAATACTCACCTCCAAATTCCTCCCCTTTCTCTCTGCTGCCGCCCTCATCACCGCCTCCGTAATAAAGACCTCTATAAATTTCCCCACTGCCTTGTTTGCACCTTTCGTAATCCGCGTCTTGTCGTTTTCGAAAAACTCGTGTAGTATACGCGTGACTAGGGCCTCGGGAAGCTGTGATGATAGTTGCTTTTCGTCTGACATTGTGCGTCGTTAATATATGAACGTCGTCTTACGTTTAACTTGTACACAAGAAAGGATTTGGTGACATGAAACAAGGAAAGTTCCTTGTTAGGATACCAAAGAGTCGGGGTCAAATCACAAAGTTATATCCTTCTCGATTTGTTGTCCGAAAAACAAGCATCACGTGACGCACCATCCAACACCCAGTCTAAGATCCGGTGATGTCAAATTTCCTCTTTTTTTAACTACACCTTTCACACATGTCATCAAAAAGAAAAGTCACAAAAACATGTCAGATACAGGCCATACATTATATTGGTCGAAAATACGTCATTTTTGTATGAGTTATTGTACACACAGACAAAATCGCTCCAGTTTTTGTAAAACCGTCACGTCCGTCCAATCAACCTTCACACCTTCATTACAGAAGACAACATACTCCCAAGCATGCCGTCATTATCACAACACACTTAGAAGCAAATCATCCACCTCCTCTTCTCCGCTTTAGCGAAGCCGTTTATTTGAAAGCCTTGCCGAAGAGGATAACCTGGAGCTGGTCGTAGATGGATAGGACACCAGCACCGGCGACACCACGGAGAATGTTGGCACCAGCACCCTTGAACAGGGACTTGACACCCTCAGCAGCAATAATTTGGCGAGCAGCATCGAACGACGACTTGTACTTAACGGCCTCACCAGAGGTCATCATCATGCGACGACGAATCGTGTCCAGAGGATAAGAGGCAATACCGGCACCAGTGGTGACGGTCCACCCCAGAAGGAAGGAAGCCAGGAAGTTGTTGGCCAGGGGACCGACCAGGACAACAGGCTTGATGGAGTCGTACATACCGAAGTACAGACCACGGTAGACGATAATACCCAGGACCGAGGGCATGAAACCACGGTAGAGACCGGCAATACCGTCAGAGGCCAGGGTCTTGCGGTAGACGTCAACCAGACCGTTGAACTGGCGCTCACCACCCTTCTTTGCGGACTTAGCGTCGTTGGCCAGACGTGTACGGGCGTAGTCCAGAGAGTAGACAAACAGTAGGGAAGTGGCACCGGCGGCACCACCAGAGGCCAGGTTACCAGCCATCCACAGGGCGTAACCGTCACGATCCTTCTTGAAACCGAACATCTTCTTGAACTTGTCACGGAAGGCGAAGTTCAGAGCCTGAGTGGGGAAGTAACGGATGACATTGGCTGTGTTACCTCTCCACAAGGACATGACACCTTCGTCAGCGGCGGTGCGCTTGAAGCAGTCGACGATACCGGAGTACTTGCGGTCGAGACGGCCCTGCTTAAGCATTTCATCCTGTACACGGGTCATTGGTTAACATTCTACTGAGCAGTCAAAAATATTGACTCCAGCCGCCATTGGACCGTAACGGTGCAAATATACATACCTGGTTTTGGATCAGAAGTTTGACACGCTCAATGGGGGCAGCAGCGGTCTTGGAGACAGCAGCAGAGACACCACCCACTACAATATTGTTAGTATAATGTTCATGATTACTTTCGGTGTAGTTGTGGAAGAAAAAAAGAAAAGAGGCCGATCAAATAAAAAATTACTCAAACTATCCAACTTGATATTCGATCGGGAACGCGTAAAGTGAGGGTGTTCTTCAGGGCTTGGAAGATAGCAACATACTAAGGAAGTCGGCAACGAAGGGCTAGAAACATGTTGAGTTAGTATCTTTTCGTTGGTACACGACCATCAATAGATGGTAACACAAAATCAACGCTAGCCAAAAACCCAATTGACAAGCACCCAAAAACAATTTCTCGTCCGCATATCTCCCCGTTGATCATCGATAACCAACGAGTGCGAGACTTCCATGGGAATTCCCGTAATTATCGTTAAAAATGACTGGAAATCGTCATCGGAACCTAATTACTACCACTTATATCATTTCCCCCCATTATTTCCCGCCCGATTGTTCAAAGTCAGATCACACCTTGTCAATTGGTTCCTGGTCGTTGTTGCCATCCATTCTACCAAGCTTCACGCTCCAAACTTACCGGCATGCCCAGGACGGTTTGAGGTTTGTCAGACATCGTGACTGATTGTGTGTTCAAAAAAACAAAAGAGGGGAGATTTGTCGATGATAGAATCGATTCTACACAGAAAGAAAAGAAGAGAAAAAGAAGAAAGGAGATTAAGAAGAAAGGAAAAGAAGAAGAAGAGGAGGAACAACAAAACGAGAGACTGCACAAAAAAATTCGCAGGGGGGGCTGCCTACCCATACATTCTTCATCACTACCTATTTTACGGGCGTTCCCCACTGTATTTTGCGCAGCTACAGCATCTTAATCCCCACAAGGAGCCCCTAACTGCGTAAGCCAACGCCTAGAAAGTTTACTCCAGCTCCCGAAGCGAAACTTCCCGCAATTCACTCCTCAGAAACCACAAAACTTCTCAATTGATGTGGGGCAACACAACCACCAGCCAATCAGCGGGCACAAACCCAATTTTTCTGCTACGAGCGGTGTTCTTTTTTCTAAGGGGAAGGGTCCGTTGAGGCCTGAGGCAGCGACAGCCGTGGCGTCGGCTGAAGGTTGGCGGTGGACGGAGAGGGTCCCGGATTGCTCCGAGGGCTATTGACTTGAAGTATCAGAGGGAGTTGGCGATAGAAGATAGTTTCGGAGTTGGCGGTTGCAGCCTAATCTGGTGTGTAAGTGATCACTGGTTTGTAATAATCATTCATTTGGCTAATTCCATGGCTACTGAAGAGAGGTTCTAAGTGATAACATGTGAAATTGTGGTCAAGCCGGAGGCTCTGTGGACCATTAATAGCTCTTATCTTTGTATACACAATTTTCATGTGACAATCACTAATTAAATGGGGAGAACAAAAAAAACAATAAAAAAACAAAATCAACAAAGAAAACAGCCGTATATTCATTGCATTTGTACACCAAACTGTCGACGACATTTGCATTTTCGCTCAGACCCAGTCTATGATCCGTAATGTCCTAATCTCCTCTTCGAGTCCACATCAACCCCTTTCCATCACATTGGACACGGTAACATTGGTTGAACACTGGCTTCTCCAGCTTCCGCCAAATCTATAGACCTGCTACATGTGTTTATTTGCTTTCGTGTCCGCTTGTCTGACCAACCCCTGTTATCTTACTCCGCAATGTTATTGTATACTAGTCCTCATGGTAATTTGTCATTCTCACCTATTTCACATCATCTCACTCATACATGTAAATAAATATATATCAAGACCCTCTTATAAAAATTGTGGTTATATCCGTCACCTGTTACATTATCTCTCAAAAAAGCGAAATCACATATCACATGCCGAACTCTCTTTTACTCCCTGGTCTCGTTCCCAGTCTTACCATCCATTCCTTCTACCAGTCAACCCTTCTGCGTAAATTTTCGTTAATATTCCTTGTTTTAGCTTCACCTTGAGCCAGAATCCACTGGGACTGCATTTCCCTACCCATCAGTATTATCAATACATGTATTTCAAGATAGATATATATTTCTTCAGTCCTGGACTCGGTTTGGATCGTCTGGGTGTTGACGCAGCCCTGACCTTTGAAGCGTTGGTCGGTCGAGTTTTGCCAATGGATAGCTTAATTGGGTGTTGACGATAGCAGGGGGGTCAGACTGTACATAGGGTCTGCAAACCCTAGAGATATCCGAAAAACGAACTCACAAGTTGGATATAAAATTTTGGACCAAAATATCGTATCGTACAAGCTATAAATAACAGCATACAATCAATGAAGTGTACACAGAATCCTAGTGCTTAACCCAAGGATGTATTATTCTTACGCCATGTTTTCCCTGATATCAACCCCAGTTTCTTCCGCCAACAATGTACTCAGAGAAGAGTTGTCCCTCAAGTAAATCCAATCACCCTGACCATCCGCAATTTCTACATAGTCATATCTCTTTGGGCCACTGATGGGTGAAGAGAGCCAAATCTGCTTATTGGGGGGTTGTTTGTTGATAACGTAAGTGCCTATTTTTTTCAGAGAAATGGTGAGGACTCCGCTCTGTCAAATGTCAGTCCTAACCCATATTTCACCATGATATGTGAGCTACGACCATGCGAGACATACCGAAAACTCAACGTCAACATCTTCACGAATATCTTGAAGATCCTCATATTTTCTACACACAATCTCAAGGTATTCATCCGAGAGTTCGTGGTACTCTCTGTCATTCAAGGTCTTAGTTTGGGGACTAGATGAGTTAACAGCTGTTGACAGAGGTCCTGTCTGGACCACTGAAATTCGTATAAATGTGCGGATGGAAGTCAAACGGGTGGTTGGGGTAAAGGCCTGGATAGCGGACGGCCGGAGGGCCCGGCGAGTAACGGTGTGGAGACCACGGGAGATAGCACGATGAGTAGACATCGAATGTCGAGATTATTGCAACAGTATCAAGATAAAAGTCAAAAGAAATTAATTGACATCAAATTAAATTAATGATTGAGATATCAAGTGATCAGTCCAAAACTGAAGGCTTGTCGTTGGGATCCCCATCCATTCCTGTTTCTGATGTGATACAAATCGATTCTGATACAATATGCGCCACAAACTCCACATAACCATGTCCGCCAACATCCCACGTTATGTGGCGTCCAACATCACCACCTCCTTCATCACTATGACATCCACATTGACATCGTCAAAATGATTAATGCGTTTCTTGTGTTTAATGGGCAGGGTCAGCCCCGATTAACAAAATTTTACACCCAACTCGTGAGTTAGCCAAATTGTCAGTTTTCGCAGATGAAATGCTAACAATGCCTAAAGGACACATCCATACAACAAAGACTAATCTCCGAAATCTTTACCCTCGTGTCTGCGCGCCCCCCCGACAGCTGCAACTTCCTTCCGCTTCCTCCCCTCCTCGCCCCCAGCACTACCGATTCCAACTCTAACGATATCCCATCCCTCGTCACCTACCGCAACTATGCCACTCTCTACTTCATCGTGATTTCAACCGCGACAGAGTCGCCACTTGCACTCATTGATTTAGTTCAAGTATACGTGGAGGCATTGGATAGGTTATTTGAGAATGTTTGTGAACTAGATTTGATTTTCAATTTTGAGACGCTCCATGCGGCATTGGCGGAAATGGTAGTTGGGGGTGTCGTTGTGGAAACGAATCTAGAGAAGATTGTTAATGGGGTGAGGGCTTTGGGGACAGTGGCGAAGAGACCAGTCAACGAAAAGGCCAGCACTGTGATAACTATGGGAAGGGGATTTGGTTGGCCGGGACGGTAATACCAGTCACGGGGCGGAGGCGATAGACAATACGGATATCACGGTTCATGACTTGGCTAATTAATTGGATTATTACAAAATATAATGCTGTATCTGTTATACACGGCACTTTGGAGTACATCTGGCCCTGTGCTCTGTTCCTGTGATCTTGATGAAATCTGTATCTGTGGTATCATGTGATCATGCGGTGGCTGCCTTTCGCGCCACAGCGGCCTCCATAGCAGCAATCTCGGTGTCCTTCTTTTCTTTTCGTTCTTTACTTAGGGCATGGATAATATCTTCATTGCGGACATGCTTCTGGTCTGGTTCCATGTAGCCCCAAAGATATCCGAAGCGGTGTTTAGCCTGAAAGGGTTAGTGACGAGTAATGTACTAAAGACAATGTGTCCGACTCACCTCGCTCATGAAACGATATCTCTTTCCATTCCACTCAAACTCTCCATAAGCAAACACATACGCTACAAGCCCTGTATTTCTAGTTAGTGCCATGTACTCGATACCATCTACTAACAAAAAAACTTACCCAAACCCAAGAAATATTGCCACAATGCCGCCCTCTTCTCCAGTGGATTCCTCCCCTGCTTCATGATCATCCTTCTCTTCCATTTCTTCTCATACGCAAACTGTCTCTGCGGCGACAACTGGCTGAAATCCGGTGGCCACTCCTTTTTTGCCGGATACTTAGACGTTAATCGATCAAGCTCCGCCTTGATCGCCGCTCTCTGCCTCTGAAGCTCCCTTGTCTTTTCCAACGCCTTGGCCTCCGTCGCTGCTTGCTCAGCGGCCCGAATGAGCGCCGGCGTCCGTGCCTTGGTTGTTACTTCCTTGGATAGTCGGATAAGTGTGGGAATCATAGTGCTGCGGGGTCGGGATCAGGATCAGAATCGGGATTAGGGAGCTGGAATGGAACTACTTGATGGGCGACAAGCATGAAAGAAATGTGGGGAGCTAGATGTTAAACCCTTGTAGACTATGAGGCATGCAGAGAATGGGTTTATATAAAACCCTAACATAAACCATAACCCTTAAAATAGCGAGGTATGACTCAATGCTAATACCTGAAAAGCGGAACTAGATTTTACCGAAATATGCGATTTTGTCTTAGTACTGTTATATAGTGTAGGTTGTAATCAAATCTAAGTGCTTTACTCTACATCTACTGTTAACTCCCCTAGTAACAGTTTATCTCTTAAACCTAACTACTCTCACAGCTCAGATCCGGGTTGGTGAAGTCATCTCCCCCCACTCGTTAGAGTAATTGCATAGCCCATTAAACCCATCCTGCAGGGGTCTTGATAGCAGTTACTACCACTTTCTGACTCCCCATAAAAATACTGCCCCACCAAACGGCAACATCCTGGAATGAGGCTCGCCAAAACTTTGAAGGTGAATCACACACTGACATCTTTTTATTCTTGATGAGACATCTTTAAGATCCAATTATCAAAATGGCTGCTCCCGTCAAGGCTATGGATGGTCTAACTATCAGCAAAACCAAGGAGTTGAAGGGTGTAAGTTGCAAACCAAACAACTAGCTTACTAAGTTGATGCCCCATGACGCCGGTGATACTGACCGATCCACGATGTAGACTGAGAAACGTGACAAGCTCGTTGCCTGGGAGAAGAAGTGCCAGGAGAAATGGGCCAACGAGAAGATCTTCCAGCCCAATGCGCCATCTATCAATGAAATCCCGCTCGATGCCATAAGTCCTGAGGAGCGTAAGTTGATGCGGATGAGATAGGTAATGAAACCAGTGTCTGGATGCTAACTGCTCTGTTCCGGCTAATAGTTCGCAAGAAGCATCCCAAGTTTTTCGGTTGCATGGCCTACCCTTACATGTACGTACACTATACTCTGATCATTATATCCGTGTTGCCGTCACAAACTCGAGTCATCAATCCAAATCTAGAGATTACCAACAACGCCATCACATCCAAAATAAAAGATGGCATCTAACACCCTATGTTCAATAGGAACGGCTCTCTCCACGCCGGTCATGCCTTCTCCATTTCCAAGGTTGAGTTCACCGGTATGGTTGCTGCCATGCAAGGCAAGCGCTCTCTGACACCTCTCGGTTTCCATGTTTCCGGCATGCCTATCAAAGCCTGTGCTGACAAGCTAGTCAACGAAATCAAAATGTTTGGCAAGGACTTCTCCGGCTACGATCCTAATGCTGAAATCGAGGTTACCCCCGCTCCGACTTCCCTCCCTATCAAGAAAGAGGACGTCACCAAATTCTCGGCCAAGAAAACTAAAACCGTCAACAAGACAGCCAAGATGAAGTACCAGTTCCAGATCATGGCTGCATCTGGTATTCCTAAGGAGGAGATTTACAAGTTTGCCGATGTCAACCACTGGCTCGAGTACTTCCCGCCTATTGCTCAGCGCGATCTTACTTCCTTCGGCTCCCGTGCGGACTGGCGCCGTTCTTTTGTTACCACCACTGCCAACCCGTACTATGATAGTATGGTTAGATGGCAGATGGATCGCCTCAAGGAGCTGGGCAAGATCAAATTTGGCAACCGTTACACCATCTACTCGATCAAGGATGGCCAGCCCTGCCTAGACCACGACCGTCAGTCCGGTGAGGGTATCAACGCCCAGGAGTACACTGCTCTGAAGATGGGTGTTGTCGAGTGGACACCCGAGGCTAAGGCTCTCCTTAAGGGCAAACTGCCGGCTGATGCCAAGATCTTCATGATTGCCGCTACTCTGCGTCCCGAAACTATGTACGGCCAGACCAATTGCTTTGTCGGTCCTGATATCAAGTATGGTGTATTCAAGGCTAAAGGCAATGAGTATTACGTTGTCACTGAACGTGCGGCCAAGAACATGGCCTACCAGGGCATCTTTGAAAAGCATGGCGAGATCATCAAGGTTGCTGAGCTGCCTGGTACTACTCTGATTGGTACTTTTCTCAATGCTCCTCTTGCGCAGTACAAACAGGTTTACCTTTTGCCAATGGCCACTGTCAAGGAGAGCAAGGGTACTGGTGTCGTCACATCGGTTCCGTCTGATTCTCCTGATGACTACATCAACGTCATGGATCTCAAGAAGAAGCCTAATTTCTACGGCATCAAGACTGAGTGGATCGCCGACAAGGAGATTATTCCTGTGATTGAAACATCCACTTACGGCAAGGCCTGCGCTGAGTTCCTGTGCAAGGATCTCAAGATATCTTCTCCCAAGGACACTGCCCAGCTGGAAAAGGCCAAGGAATTGGCGTACAAAGCTGGTTTCTACAACGGTACCATGATTGTTGGTGAATTCGCGGGCGAGAAGGTCGAGGCTGCCAAGCCCAAGGTTCGCGCAGCGTTGATTGCTTCTGGGGATGCCTTTGCCTATGCGGAGCCCGAAGGCAAGGTCATGTCCCGCTCGGGCGACGAGTGCATTGTCGCCTTGATGGACCAGTGGTACCTGAACTACGGTGAGGAGACGTGGAGGGACCAGGCTCTCGAGTGGGTTGAGAACAAGAATAACGAAGGTCTGAACACTTTCTCGGCCGAGGCCAAGAACCAGTTCCAGTCTGTTCTCAGCTGGTTGAATGCGTGGGCTGTCTCGCGTTCGTTTGGTTTGGGTTCCCGGCTTCCATGGGATGAGACCCAGCTAGTGGAGTCGCTATCCGACTCTACTATCTACATGGCTTACTACACTTTGGTTCCCTTCCTGCACAAGGACATTTTTGGCAAGGAACCTACCGAGTATAACGTCAAACCTGAGCAGATGACATATGCCGTTTGGGACTATGTCTTCTGCCGCACTGGGTGGTCGGATGCGGTCGCCGAATCGAGCATTTCGCGCCATACGCTGGAGAGCATGCGGCGATCATTCCAGTACTTTTACCCTCTGGACATGCGGGCATCAGGTAAGGATCTAATTGGAAACCACCTGACCTTCTTCATCTACAATCATATTGCTCTGTTCCCGCGAGAGTACTGGCCCCGGGGTATCCGTGCCAACGGTCACCTGATGGTTAACTCGGAGAAGATGTCCAAGTCTACGGGGAACTTTATGACTCTGCACGATCTAGTTGCTAAGTACGGTGCTGATGCTGCGCGTATTGCTCTGGCGGATGCCGGTGACGGCATTGGTGATGCCAACTTTGAGGAGGATGTTGCCGACAACAACATTTTGCGTCTGTACAATTGCCGCGAGTGGTGCGAGGATATTGCCAAGACGCGGGCCGAGAATACCTCCGCCTTCCGGTCAGGCGATGCTTCTTCCTACTCTTTCTTTGACAAGCTATTTGCCAACGACATGAACGCTGTGGGGGCTGAGGTGATTGGTCACTATGATACCACAAATTTCAAACTAGCTCTCAAGTGTATCTACGACTTCTTTGCAGCGCGAGACTTTTACCGCGAAGCATGCATTTCGGCGGGCACTCCGCTCCACCTGGATTTAATTATGTTGTGGATCCGCAGCCTGGCGCTGTTGCTGAACCCTCTAGCTCCGCACTTTGCCGAGTTCCTGTGGCTCGAGATTCTGGGCGAGAAGGAGTCTGTCCAGAAGCAGCTGTTCCCCAAGTTTACTGTTGCCAATGCAGGCCTGGCGGTGATCAGAGAGTACATTAAGAGCACGTCTTCGGCGGTCAACTCTGCCGAGTCGGCGCAACTGAAGAAGAAGGCTAAGGGCAAGGAGGTGTCGTTTGACCCGACCAAGCCCAAGAAGCTGACTATCTACATTTCGGATGCTTTCCCTGAGTGGCAGGCCAAGTATATTGATCTACTTAAAGAGTTGTGGGATCCTGAGAGCAAGTCGGTTGATGACAAGGTTTTGATGAGTCGGGTATCGAAGCTAGGCGAGATGAAGAAGGCAATGCCGTTTATCCAGCAACTCAAAAAGCGTCTACAGGCTAGTGAGAATGCTCTTAACCGGACTCTGCCATTTGTGGAGAAGGATGTGTTGGCAGAGACGATTCCGGGTCTGAAGAGAAGTGCGGGTCTAAAGGAGGTTGACATTATTCAGGTGCTAGGCGAAGGCAAGGGCAAGACTCTGGCGGGAGTTGAGGTTGAAACTAAACAGGTAGCGGATAGTGCAGTTCCGGGATCTCCTACCTATCACTTTGAGAACATTTAATGAGAGGCAGGCGGAAGGGGAGAAAAGAAAAGAAAAAAAGGTCTGATGGTGTATGTAAAAAAAAAAGAAATAATAATAAATTGATGTATTTTAGTTAGTTGAAATCAGGACAATCCCGGGCTGTTTAGCTTACTGTATATGTATATGCATATGCACTCATATAGATGGCCAGCTAGTATAGAGTAGTGTATAAGTTGAGAGGTGGCCTTACTTTTTATCTTGCCCGGAGTCTTGTATGTCTCCGAGATAAAAGTGGGCCCATAATCGGAAGAGGAATGCGATGTTATACGAGATTACCGAGAAGAAAAAGGAGGTGGAGGAGCAGTTAGTAGCCAAGTATTGGAAATTGTAATTGTATAGATAGACTGAGAACAAGAAACCCGAGCAGTCTATATGAGGAGGGCATATATATGAATATGTATATATGTAGGAAAAGAAACAACCAGATATTATAGGAAAAACAACACTGTGAGCCAACAAGAGCGGAAAATAGGAATAAAAACAAAAAAAGATCAAAAATAGGTAGACAAGGTCAATCCAGAAAAACACACTCAAAGCCATCTAGTCTAGTCAGCCTTGGGCATCCGCCGAGCCACGGGCCCAAACACAAACTCCTGCACTGGGTAAAAGCGTAGCCATACAGTGTTAAGCCTCCAGCCGAAATATGGAATACACCCACCGATCACGGCATCCAGTACAAAGTGGTTCGCCGTCGCCAAGATAGTCACTAGCATGGCGGCCGGCCACAACGGGGCCAACAGGCGCACGACGCGGTGCGGCGAGAAGCGCACGAGGCACACGGCGAGGAAAAGGGCAGTGCCAAAATGCAGTGAGGGCATGGCAGCAATGGTAAGCTGGAAACGGTTGTTGTTCCAGACGTTTGCGGTGGAGCCGCCGGCGGCCGGGACGTGCAGGACGTCGAGAAAGCCATGGTCTTTCGGGAGGAGGCGCGGCGGCGTGCAGCGCCAGAGGGTGATGAGGATGAAGGCGAGGCCGTTGTTGGTGGCGAGGGTACGCCGGATGCGCTGGTAGGTGGCGGGGGCCTGCGCATACTTGAACATGTAGACAAGGAAGACGACGCCGACGGTGATATGTGAGTAGTAGATTTTAGCGAGGAGGGGCATGAGGTGGGGGTGAGCGGTGAGGATGTATTGCTGGAAGCGCTGCTCGATAGCGAGATCGAGGCGAGTTTCAAGGCGGAGGATGGCGAGAGCGTGGGCTGTGGCAACGTCAAATATGGGTTTGTGGCCGGCGATGAGGCGGGCTGAGAGGGCGCGGAGCAGCTGGTAGATCCTGGGAACGGTTTGGTTAGGGTTGGGGTTTCTTTTCGAAGGTTCATTTCTGGGCCTGTTGACTTGTTGCTTACTTACCAGTATGTTAGATTCCAATACCATATCTCGATCAAGAAGGGAAACTTATTCCAGAAGCAGCCAAGCAGAGACCAAAAGGTATTTGCGGGCTTTTCGGCAGCTCCGTTGGGGCCGCTCCCGTGGCCGGATTCAGCGCGGGAGGCAAGGGTGTAGAAGTAAGTGGGGTTGCGGCGGCGATTCCAGAGAGTGCCGAGGGTGAAGGAAACGACGATGGAGAGGGGTTCGAGGGCGTAGCGGTTCATAGTGATAGTTGTCAAGTGGGGTGAAAAGCTGAGTGTGGAGGTTGGAGATGTAGATGTGGATATATCAAGTTTGGTTAGTGATATCGATGGTTAAAATAATAAAGGAGAGAAGAGAAGGTAAAGAAAAAAAGACATGTGATAATGATTAGCTAAGTTGGTTGTGCCGGAATCATGAAACCGCCGTCGTCATCTTCTTCATTTACCAACAATCTGATATTCACAGTGAATCAAGTATTTAAAAAATAAATAAGCATTTATTAGCACCAACAATAAGGATTATCGGATAAAGAGTAAAAAATCCAACAAACTAAATAAACAAAAAAACATCAAATCACATCGTCCGCTAAGCCCCTTCTTGTACTCCGCCCATTTCAACTCTCCGCCCCCGTTTCCCATTTTCCTACAAGAGTATAGAAAAATATTATCTATTTATTAAATATTTGATGTACATTTTGGTCACTTCCCTTGTTTCCTTCCCATCCATCATCCGTCCTCCTCTTGCCTAAATAAATATTTAATTCTAAATTTTTATATAAATACCATTCACCCCTTTCCGTTTTTATATAAATATCTTGATATACGCCCCTCCCCCTCAAGATCTCCTTCCTTTCTTGACCGTGCCACAACTTTACGCAAACCCAAAACTCCCCGATTCAACAAAAAACCGGCAACTGCCTTGGCTTGGAAGTTGCATATAGCCACCCGTCATCACTGTGATCGCGTACGTACTTAGGCATTTCGTTTAAGTTTTAATTGATGCTAATATTCAGGTCTCACGATAAGGTATTAAATTGTCTCTACTGTGCAGGCTTAGAGGTGGTGATCTGTAGGACTCAGACAATGGGGCCAAATGATTAACGTCTATGATGGTTTTAGATGGATATCTAGAGACCTTTCTTGATCTGATATAAATACACATCGATATTGCATCTCTGACTGTGTCAGTCCCTAGCGTCTGTGCTTGTGACCTTATTCTGTGTTGAATAGTCAAATGCCACAGCCTCTCTTTCTGTTTCTCGCTAAAGTCMCCCCCCCCCCCACCAACACACACACCCTTGCTCCTAGCTTCATATCCTTTCAGCTCTACTATCACTTTGACTTTGGCGAGGCGGAGTTGTTGGGCGTTTCGTGTGACCGTTTGTGCGTGAAGGAGATGGGAGGTTTACTAGTGCGGAGAAGAAAGAAAGAAAAGAAAGAAAAAGGAGAAAGAGGGGAAAGTAAACAATGATGACAATGCCATCTGACATGAAAGCATTTGCTTTTTTTATATATCTATATCAGAACAAATATTTTCACCAGTGAAAGAAAAAAGGCATATTATACAACTCTTCTTACAATCCTCTACAACAACAACAGCAACACTTTCTCACCTAAACATGAAGCAAGCAGCATGTCGGCATTCATATATTTGATATTCCCCCTGACTTCTGCTCTTTGGGTCGCACCCGAAGGTCCAAGTCTCCATTCCCCATTCCCTATTCTCCAAGCACAGACCCTCAATCCTCCGCTAAATCTCGACTCTGTATATTCTAGATAGAAAAAATTACTTGGTCTGATTTCAATCTTATAAGACATGCCGGTTTCCAGTAAAATATATAGCACTAAAAATATATACTAGCATGTATATAGCTGCAACATGTTTTACTATATATCAAAGTCGTACTGGTCTCTGCATCTATTATCACCACTATCAATCCCAAAAGGCAACGCCCCGTTTCGTAAACAAATTCGGGTAATTGTGACCTCACACTTCCTTCTCGCGCGCCCATTTTCCCAAAACAGAAAATAAAGTAAAGTTTATAAATATATAATCTCATCACAACTCCTTCCCTTGACAATATCCAACCCTAATTCCCTTCTAATCCTCTCCCACGCCTTCGGTCCCTTTCCGGCAAAGCCATCTGGTTCATTCCGTTCTCCCGTTTTCCGTTTCCCACTTTTTCTTCAACTTAACTTTAAGTTCCTGACGCCCCTGCCTTCGATCCTTGTGGCTCAAGACAAGGGGCTATTGTGCCAGTGAGATAAGATCAAGAACAGGTTGTATGTAACATGTACAGTTGTAACTATTTAAGTGAGCCACAACAAGCTTGAGATAAATTTCAAGAACCCCCTACATTAGACCTCCAGAAGAAAATATTGTTCATACCACAATAACATATCTTGATAAATATAAATCATTCTAAATCTGTAATTTAATCATTTCTGTATTTACTGGATTTATTTCATATTTTTCTGATATCATTATAGATATATATTCTGGAAATATAAATAGGGCCTCTAGTTAGAAGGTATTACCGCCTCAAAATATACTCATTTGTTTATAAGGTTATAACTATACCACCACTTCATGTTAAAGTGAAAACAAAGCATGCTCGGGTTCACAATTGACTAGATCAAAATATATATGTTTTTCCCTTTCTTTTTAATAAGATTCTGAATAGATATATATATATGTTTTTCCCTTTCTTTTTAATAAGATTCTGAATAGATATATATATAAAGTTGACCCTGGATTCATTAAATGAAACGATTTCAAGGCTCTAGTTTTAAAGCAGAATTTAATCAGATAAATACCTATAAAATATAAATATTTGGCATGCTGAGAAAGGGAGATGGCCAACAAATATAGGCAGTCATGACTTCCATGTAGATTTCCTATGCTTTGAAGTAGATATACTTGATCTTTGGTGATGGACCAAATTAAACATGAAATTTTTCCCAAAAATTCGCAGCCTGCTTAAATGTTTGGCACTACATGTATTAACTCCGCCATCTCGGTGCAACGGACCAACAACCAACCCGATGTACACTCTTTTCCTTGGATGGATCTTGTTTTGTAGGACAATAAAGTGACCGACCGGGGATTTTATCCGAGGGGTCCGTAGTATTACAGAGGAAATTTTTTTTTCTATATATATATATTTAGTGTGTTCAATACGTAAAATAAAATATTCCGTAATCATTCTTGCATATATACTTCTCTGTATACTTCTCTCCACCTACGCTCCTCTTCTTTTTTTCTACCCTGTTTTCTCCTCCATGACTGTCAACTTTAAAATCATAAACTTCGGCTCTAGCCGCGTCACTTTTTACGCAATAACATGAAATCTAAAATGTCAAAATCAGGAACATTACTGCACCTGGCAACCTTCTGATACTACGGCATTTGCATCATGCATGAGGCGAGGCCGAGGCACTTAGAGTTTTTAGGGTTAACAAAAACACGTGATACCATAACTAGTTGGGTTAATCTATTTATATATCTATACTGCCTTGTCTCTACGTTTTCTGTAATAAATATCAAATGACATCCATATATCCCCTTCACTTCCCACCCGGAGCTTTTCTTTTCGGCCGATTCTGCAACGCCTGCTCACACAATTCAGGTGTCTCCAACTTCTCCAACCAACCGGGCTCCCTCTTGACATACCCCACTTTGAGATACTTGTCACTCTTGGCAAAGAAGCTCATCCAGTGGCCCAACGCCTTGTTGATAGCCTCACGCGCCTGCTTCCATTCCTCTTCCTTGACCCGTTGTAGTTCTGTGGGACTGTACAGTGCGTCGACGGCCGGGTCGTCTTCGGGGAGAAACATTTGCTCGACGCCGCGGAGGTCTGGGGTAAGGTCGGTGGCGAAGCAGCCGGTGATAAAGGCGCGAGAGGCATCGCGGCCAGTAAAGAGGTTGTAGGATCCCGAGGGGCCATAGATACGGGAGTTAGCTGAGACGTCGTATATGGTGCCGTTAATGGCGAGGTAGAGGGGGAGAGCGGGGTTGGCGCCGTTGTGGGCGGCGAGTTGGGAGTCGGTGAGGATGACGGGAGAGGACTTGGGAGGAATCAAAATTAGAATTTTTTCTTTCTGTTTTCATATCACCTATCAGTGTGCATCATGATGACGACTACAAAAGGCTCCCTCTAAAAATCAGGTGTTGATACTCACAAACTTGGTCTTCCAAAAGTGGCTCTTGAGATACTTGGGGCGAGCCTCGTTGCTCCAGAACATAGACTTGCCGCCAGATGAAACGTAGCTAAGCCCACACGAGAAGACAACTAGAAAGAAGAACACCCTTAGTGTATCAAACACAATGGACGTCATTGTGGTCCGATCTTCATCGCGAATTAGATCCCGGGTTGATTTTTTGCTATCAGATTTCTCCGTGGCCGGTTCCGGATTGTCGATTGGTTTTCGTTGGCGTAGTTCTAACATTGTCTGTTTGTGGAAGTAACTTGCTTGTGTAAATAATGCCTTTGTCTTTTGTGTGTCTTTGTTTTTATCTTGACTGCAACTGCGCTTTGAAGTTATGTATATGATGTAACAAGATGGAAGAGGTCCACCTTTTTGTCCTTTTGCTGACAAATGGCTCCAACGTCAATGAAAAGTCCGCGCACACCAGTAGGAATAAGGAACAGGAAATGGAATGATGCTTTTTTCGGTATTTAGCTTTGCTCTGCTTGGCTCTGCACCAACACGAGATTCAGATGGGCTGTTTAGTTGTCAAGTTTGACAGATCACGTGAGGGACAGATACATGTGTCCAATCTTGGTCTTTCGTCCCAAGTAAAAGGATATCTGCAGTAGCTGGAAAAAACAGACAGGCCTCTAATTAGCCAGAGACAAATCAGCAAAGCCACAAATCATCATCTTGTAGACGAACTATGAATGATCATCTATATATCTACATAGCTCTGGAGCTATGTAGATATCTTAAGGTGGCCCTGAGATCTAGAGCCCAGGGCAGTGTCCTCCCAGTGCGGCACAGTATAGATTCACCAATAGAAGCTCATATTGACTCCATCCCCGTGACAACGGAAGATATGGGGCCGACGCCACGAAAAGTCAATATTGAACTTTCCATTTTTGGCTAACAGGGGGAAGACGCGGTGTGGCGCTGTATTTTCGTGAGTAAACAAGCATTTACAGGTTGTAGAGTGGAACAGCAGCAAAAAAAGGCTCTTATCAAGTGACATTGATTGCTCGTTTGCCAAGATCTTTGCGACGAAGAAAAAGAACAAAGAATCAAGTATTTTCTGTATAGATAATCAAGATTGGACGTCGAGATATATAGACATACAAACGATAGGGACAGATAAACAAGCATCCCATACAGAAGGCCACCCACTACAAGCTTTTTGTTTTTTCTTTAATGGACTCCCTTTAGAGATAGTAATTACTCTTTTTCTTTCTGTGACGATCCACGACGACTATTATCTTGACACGCCCATTTGCTTGATTTGAACCACGTCGATTCCATCATCATCATCATCACCACTACCACACAAAAGAAAACGACCATTGCCAATTGCCAATTGTTTATCTTATTGACTTTTTAATTGTTTTCTTTTCTTTTCCTAATCTCTATTACTCTTTGTTACTACTTGTTTACTTGATACCCCGCTTCTTGCTTCCATTATATACTTGTTTTTCTCTTATTTACGTGGCGGACATCTTGAGACGACAACCACTACGACAACAATAATCACGACGACAACAACAAGAAACAAGAAGGAAGTCTCTTCAAAAACAAGATCACGATATACATACAGCCTCATTATTATAATCAGCAAGAAGCTACCCTTACGACTATCAGCCCCTAAAAGACGGACACATACACACATGGATTGTATCTCCCCATCACGCCCTCCACAGGCCCCCTCTTCAACAACCACTCCCCAGACCCTCCCCACAACTCCCCCAACCATCGGCTTTCATACGGCCTCCCCAAACCGCGTCAATCGCGACAATCCGCCCCCCTGCAGCTCTTTCCACGACGGCGCAGTGTCCTCTAAGATTTCGCAATTCAACCAGCTCAGTGAGAAGGCGCAAGCGAGCATCGAGCGCCGATATGAAAAAGAGGAGCGGGACCGAGAGTGGGATCGGGAGGTAGAGATCCGCAAGAGACGAGAGGCCAAGGCCAAGATGGCGCAGGTGCGTGCCGAAGTGGCCCGTGAAGAGGTGGAGGGAGATCTCAAGAGATTGAGGGAGGAGGTCCGGACGTTGAAGCGGAAAGTGGAGGAGGGCATGGACCGGGAACGAAAGCTGGAGGAACGGTTTGAAGCTTCGATGGTGAGTAGTCTTTTTTGCAGAGAAACTCACCGATTGGAGATTATACACTAACCCTAACTTTCTCTTTGTTTTTCTTAACAGGACAAGCATTCCAGAACGAAGGAGACCTTTGCTCACACCCAGGAGCTGTGGGAAAAGGAACTCCGCCGCCACCGAAAGGATGCTTGGAAGGTGTCGTCAGTTACAGTCAAGCTTCAGGAAGAACTCAAGAGCGCCCGCGACAGCCTCAAGCTCTCCAACGAGGCCCTCGCCCGTGAAAAAGAACGCAGCAAGGCCCGCGAGCAGGAAGCCTTCACTGCCCGCTACGAGATTGTCGGCGTCCAGGAGGAGCTCGAGCGTGCCCTCGAGCGCATAAAGGTTGTCGAGGCCGAGCGCGACTCGTTCCGGGGCCTTGCTAAAAAAGAGGAAGTTGCCAGACTCGCTGCTGAAGGCGCCGTGGCCTTGCCGCCACCCGAGCCTGATGACGAGTTTGCCACCCCGAGGAAAAGACGTGCCGCCGAGCAACCCGTGCCGGTAACGCCAATGGACAAGGCGATGGGAATGGTGGGAGAGAAGCCCGTGAATAAGGCCACGGATAGGGTCAAGCGCACACACACCAACAGCCGGCTTTCCATCTCGACCATGGACATTGTTTCGTCCGAGGCTTCTGAGATGGAAATTGAGGAGTTGACACGTCAAGTTGTGTGGGAACGCCAGCGGGCCGATCGGGCGCAAGAGGTCTTGGACTTTATGCGTATGGAGTGTCAGCTAAGATGCTGCCCGTGCATCAAGGAGCTGCGGGCCGAAGAAAAGCGGAAGCAGGAGGAGGCTGAGCGACTGCATGAGGAGGAAGAGGACAAGAAGCAGGCAGCTGAGATGGAGAGGCTACGGCGCGAGCGGGAGCAGGCGGAGCGAGAGGTACGGGAAATTTCAGTGGAAGCTGAGGCTCAAAGTCCCGAATCGCCCGAACTGCCGGTTCCGTCGTCAACAGTCTTGAGCGAGTCGACCAAGGCATCGAGCCCTCAGATAGAGAATGATGCGGACTTTCAGGAAGTTGTACAGAGTCATGACCTAAATGAGGCCGGTCCTAGGCTGAAATACTTAGAGTCGTCGGACTATCACCAGCCCGCCACAATAAAAAGATTAGACCTCATCAGCGATGCCCCGCCGCTGCCTCCAGCCAAAAGAAGTCGTCGAGAAGGATTTCGTGGTCGGGGTGGAGACATGGATGTAGATAGTCTCGAATTTGACCGGGGAGAGACATATCCGGACCCGGAGAACTCGGATGAGCGGGTATCACTGATGTCGTTATTTGATGCGCCGGCAAGAACATCAAGCGTGGTAACGCCGACAGAGACTTCGTTTTCCATTCCAACAATACCCGACAGCGCGGCGTCAGCAAACACGGCCTACCCAGAGCCAGAAGTGGGGCGATCGGCATCAGCGGTCATGATGACGAGCTTTGAGGAGGATTCGTTTGTCCATGCGCCGGTGGCTACGGTGACGACGACAAAAGTGCCGTTGCGCGGTGACGAGAGTTCGGGGTTTTCGGAAAAGGCGAGGTGGGAGATGTCGGGTCGAAGCATGTCGGGAAACTCAGAGTGCTCGTTTGACCGAGGGAATCCGGCGATGACTCCGACAATGAGTCGAGAGGAGGCCTTGGCTAAAATTCGCGAGCGGAGAGGGAGGGCACGGAGCGGCGGCATGGCTGGGATTTCGGCGGCAAGGACGGTAAGTGGAGTTAGGAGTGTCAGAGCGGGCACGGCGAGGGAGAGACGGGAGGACAGCGTGTCAAGTGTAGGGAGTGCGAACGGCAGTGGGGTTGAGCGGATTCGGGTCTCGGGAAATACTACTGGTAATGGTAGTGGGTCAAGGGGACCAGTAATTGGGGGGGTTGGCAAGGTGAGGAAGTAAAATGATCCATTGTCTTCTTTTTCTTTTCTATTCTTGTAGATTATTTATTTCTTCCTTTTGGAAGTTCTATTCCTTGGTAGTATCTTTGGGAAGAGCACGGTGTTATAGGGCCTAGGTTTCTTAGTTTTCTTGGTATTTGTTGAGAGCAAAAATGTATTAGAATAAATGCACTACTAACCAAGTCTGGCTTCTCAATCAATCAATCAATCAGTATTGAGACACAAGGAAAACAGAAAAAAAATGTAAAAAAGAGACGACGAAAAGATGGTTGTCTTCTATATGTTCCAGGACATGGCTCTCGCTAGGTCCGATGTTTCCGGGGTTCGACCCCACATTTTCTCTCAGATCACCCGGGTATACCTCACCCCATCATACTTTCCTCCGGCCATCGTCAAGCCCACCACCCTCTTGAACCCCGACGGATCTCTCCTCATCAGCTCAGCAGCCTCTTTATTTAACGGATCATCAGCATTCGGCGCCTCAAACAACATGAGCAAGCCGACAAATACGGCGTTGAGCCCCAGCACAGGCTTCCAGTCCTCGCGGAGAATATTGAGGCAGATGTTGCCCTGGGGGTCAATGTTGGGGTGGAAGAGGACTTGATTGCAGAGGACTTTGGGCGGCGCGTGCGGGTAGGATTGGTGGAGGGTGAAGGTAAAGGTGTAGGTTCCAGGAGTGTAGAAGCCGAAGTCGGGGCGGAGGGTTAAGGTGAAGTTGAGGAGGGAAGATGGATTGGGAAAGGCGAGGGTCATTGTGGGGGGGAGCGGGAAGTCGGCGAGGTCTGGAGGTAGGGGGAGGAGAATGTTAGTGAGGGTGGTATCAAGGGAGAAGAAGGATAAGGAGGGGGACGAACCTTTTTGAACGCGCTTATGGGCGGCGGAGACGACGTTGTTTTTTTCATCGTTTATTGCCTTGGCGGCTTTTTCTTCTTCTTGTTGTTTTTTAAGTTGGAGGAGTTTGAGCATTGTATCTGTATGTACGTGTGTGTGGTGTTGTTGCGGAGAGAGAAAGGGTGTGTAGGGGGGTATGTGGTTCGTGGAGTTGGTGTGTTTCGTTGCTGCGAACTCGGTATCGATGGATTGTGATTATTGTGAAAGAAAAGAAGATGGACAAGGAAAAAGGCTTGTGATGCTTTATTTAGTAAATTGGCAATGGTGAAACATCAAAAGTCCAAGACCGTCCCCCAGTACTGAAGCGATGACGAAAGAATCCTATGGACATACATACATTCATTGTCGTCATGATTGGGCGGTGGATAGTGGCATAAAAGTAGGGTTTAGTGTTGTTGGGTTTTTAATCATAATGAATAACATTTGTGATTGGAGGAGACATTGCCAATGAAATAGGGCTATTGTCCGATATGGTCTAGCGGTTAGGATTCCTCGTTTTCACCGAGGCGGCCGGGGTTCGACTCCCCGTATCGGAGTTTTTTTTTCTTTTCTTTCTTCCTGTTTTACATTGGTCTAACAAGGCGTGTATTGAATAAAAATAAAAAAGGATAAAAATTCAGAAGGAAAAAGAACCCTACTCTCTAAGATAAAAATGAAAAGAAACAACTAAACTAATTTCAGATTCTAACTTGAACTTCTTCATCTGCTTCTTCTTCCCGTGATATCTCCCTAGTAACTTTCGTTCGACTCAAACCCTTTCTTCCATCTGCCATCGTTCACCGCTTCGACATGCAAAACATGAGGCCCGTCTTACCCAAAAACCACAAGAAACCCATGAACCTAACTAGCGACAGCACGGCCGTCGCATACAGCAAGAACTTGAAGTAGTTAGCCGTCCGCTGACTGGCCGACTGCCCAATGCCAAACGAGTTGAAGTTATCCGACGTAATCACGACAATCAAAAACGTGTTAGAAAACAGCCACGAAACAACCAGGCCGGTACGGAAAGACTTGTACGAATCTTCGACATCCTTCTTCTCAAAATCATCGGGCTCCTTGTACGGCTCGAGAGCGCGCTTGACCGTCTGCTCAAACAGCTTGTCAATATCCTCTTGTGGCTTGTCGATTTCCTCAACCACCACCTCGTTCTTTTCACCCTTTTGCACGTTGGCCGAAGGCAGAGCCTCAGCCTTGTCGGAACCCTTGGTACCCCACGAGACATCATGCCAGTTGTTAAAAGCGTAGACCATGAGAATGTTGATGTACGTCGATGTCAGCAGGATGTAGGCCGGGAACGAGTGCAGCATGTGCCACGGGTCGAGATACAGGAAGGACGCCACATAGTACAGACCATAGATACACACCAGCGACACGATAATGACACCGGCGGCCGACGAACCAGTGAAGAAGGTGCGCACAAAGTCTTGGCCGCTCTCGACCTTGAGGTCAGTCGACGGATCGACGTCCTTGAGACCGCGGACAACGAGATAGAATGTGTCGACAATAGTGTAGGCCTGGATAAGAGCAAAAACAAGGAAGGAGGTGATGTACGTGTACTTGGAACCCTTAGGCCGGTTACCCAAGGCCAGTATGAACTGCAGAATAACAAAGGCAAGATACAGGTACTTGAGCAAGGCATTTATGATGGGAGTGGCCGTGTCGCCAAAGGGCCAGGCGTGGAAGAGGTTTGTGGTCTGTGTCTGCGGGACGGGCGTACCGACCAAGTCCATGATGACTGTCGTGGTCAGGTAGTACGAGGCCAGCGAGAACCACGAGAAGATGACCGTTAGCACGTTGTACACTAATTGCACATGCAGAAAGAACATGCGCACAAAGTTGTGACCTGACTTGTACATACGACCAAAATGCATCAGCGAGTACAGCGAGGCAGCAAAAGAACCGTTGAGCCAACGACGACGTTGCGATATGAACTCGGGCGCACCCTCGGGCACATCCGTCTCACCTTTAGCCGCTTTGATGTAGCTCAGATGCCACTTTTGCCCGGCCTTGGCCACCAGCTCGAAACACAAGATACGATCCTCGGCTAAGAACATGTTCTTCTTGAAAATGTTCATGCCATCAATACCCTTCTTGCCCAGCTGCGCTGACAACGTGTGGTCACCGTGGAAGTACTGCTCCAGCGGCCGGCCCATGATAGCACGGAAACGGTAGGCCGAAAAGGCACCAGGCAACACCGACACGTAACCAAATGACGACTCGAGCGGCTTGTCGAGAATGTTAGAAATCTTGTACTCAAAGTTCTGCACCGCGACCAGTGGGTTGATGAGCTTGCGACCGCCCTTGCCTAGCATGGCGTGAATCTCACCGCAAGCACCGCCGAGATCCTTGTCGTTGTAGAAGGCCTCCCACAGCGCCAACAGCGACTTGGGCGAGGGCTTCGTACCGGCATCTAGCAAGATGCACACCTCGGGGTTCAGGATACGGCCAAAGGCGTTAAATAGCCAGCGATGCGAGTTGATCTTCTTTGAGTTCTTCTGTTTCAAACAGAAGATAAACTGCACTGGCGGCAGCGTCTGCGGGCTGTCGTCTGTTGGACGAATCAGCTGCTGCGTCGGCGTTACCGATAACTGAGTAGTATACTCAAAAATGTGTGCCACCGTCGGCTTGCCGTCAACATCCTTCTTGACCACACCGTCCTGGTACACACCAATCGTCGCCAGCACGTCAAGTACGTTCTTATCTGTCTTTTCGATACCGTCAAACACCAGGCATACGACAATCTTTTGCCACGCAGGGCCTCCCTTGTTCCAGAACGTCGACTTCTTGAGATTAACAATATCGCGGATGTTCTGCATCACACCATGCAGCGTACGAGCCAGCAGAACCTTGTCTTCGTTGTAGTAAGTAATGGCAATCAGCAATTCCGTGTGACGGTTGTACATGCGCGGGCGCAGATCGTAACCGTTCTTGAGTGTAAAGTCATTGGGGTCACAAGTGGCGGCCGTGTACCGCATCGTCATGAATTCTTCGTTGTCCGTCTCCTCAGTCCGGTACCTGGCCTGGATGGCGTTCTTGATAGCCGATGGCACCGGGTACGGCAGCGACAGCGTACCCTTTACCAGTTTGACCTTACGGGTGGCGTATCGTTTCAGCCCGCCGCCAACCTGCTGCCGAGCAACCCAGTTATCCTCAGGATCAGCCGTTGATACCGGCCGGGCTCCGTAGCCGCCATAACCGCCAGACTGGTCGTAGCCAGACGAGTAGCCCTGGGCGCCGCCGTAGTGGTCAGCACCATATCCGGGGGCCGGTGACGACGATGTGCCGGGGCCCTGGCTGAGAGTGGCACCAGGGGCATACGACTCAGTCAGCGAGTAGGCCGACATAGGGCGGTCGGGAGGCGCTACGTTGAGGCTGCCGCCGAGATGGGTGGTTTGTGGCGGGTATTCATTAGTAGGGGTTGGGTTGTCGCGGAGGAGAGAGCGGCCGGATTCTTCTGTATCATCAACAGGAGGGATGTGGTACTGTGGGGAAGATATTTTATGTTAGTCATCAATTTCACCAGGCTTGAGCAATCTAAGGTTTTTGAGATGTGAGGCTAAAAGGGGAAGGAAAGGTGAGATGCGGCAGTTGCGAGATACTTACACGGCCGACGGGGGGCAAATCCCTCATTTGTTCCCCTTCATATTCATTGTTTCCTCTTCCTTGATACGCCATTTTTAGCAAAGTGATGTTTATAGCAAAAAAATGAAGGTGGTGATTTTAGGGCAATCCAAAATCAAATAAGATGTACCGATGTAGTGGCCCGATATCTGCAGAGGGAAAGACGTATAGTCAATGAGTGGTTGTGTCGTCTATCACTATAAAAAAAGAGCTGATTTTTATCTTTGCTTCCGAATGTTGTTCTTCCTTTTCCATCTAAGTTGTTCGTTTCTTTCCAATCGTCAAATCGTCACTTCATGAAAATCCAAACAGTATATAAGTATGGGCAACCGACGAGAGGACAGTCAAAAGCAGGACCCCCTCCAAAAAGAGAAAACCACGGCAGTCCCTTTGATGTATTTTTGTGTGTGTGTGTGTGTGTGTGTGCGTTTTTGTCAAGTAGTATCGTGACGGAAGGAAGGAGCTCTGACTTTCTTCTGCTTCGTTTTGGGAGGGTGGAGAGCGAGACTAAGAGATAATGTATCTGAGTATGTCTGTATAAACAAATAGGAATTCAAAGTTGAACAAAGAAAAAAAATAGTAAGGGAAACAAAAAGGAAGGATAATTGAGAATCTCCCAACCTTTTTAAACCCCCTCTCTTCGTTTTGTTTTATATATTCTCTTTTTTTGTCGCAGAGAAATGCCAGTTGGAGTTTTAACAGTGCAAAAAAAGAAAAAAAAAATACAATGTCAAGTCAAGTCCAAGTGTCAAAAAGGAAAGAAAGAAGAGAGAGGGGAGGGGACGAAGGGAGGGAGAGAAGAGCCAAGTATAAAGAGATAAAGGAAAAGGATCAGGGGAGACGGGCCAACTAGGCACTAACTTTTGATGTCTTTGCGTGCTTTGCTTTGCTTACTTGTTTTCGGGCAACTTGACATGAAAAAAATAAAAATAAAAATGCAGGCGTCGAGAAGAGAAACAGAAACTCCACTATGTTGCAGCCAAATACTCAACTAAACGACATGTATGAAAATTTCTCTAGACTGTAGGTTTAGCTTTAGACAACTGAGCACGAAAACCAAGCTGTGTGAAGCTGTGTGAGGAGATATAGAATCTGTGTTATAGCAGCAATACACAGCGTGATTGTTTAGTGTCTTTTTTTAGGGTGATACATAGAATACAAGAGTACCTTGTACATACAGGTTTTGTAAGAGTGTATAAGCTGAATTTTTATTTTTTTATTTTTGTTATTTTCCATCATGACAATATTCAACAGCCACGAAAACATATATATATTTCTCTCTCTCTCTCTCTCTCTCTCTTGCTGTCAATCCATCCATAATACAACTGTTGGTCTCTCTTGTTTGACTCGAGAAAAATAAAAAAAAATCTCCAAATACATATTCATCCCTTCCGCATGTACCTCCCTCCTCTCCACCCCCGCTAAGCCATTACCAAAATAGATTACTGCTAGGATCAAGAAGACTCCACTCTACACCGTGTGTACACAGCCGCCATAAAGTATGAAAAAAGGGGGGTGAGTGGTCAAACGATAGGTGGATGGCAACAGAGGAAGAAAAAGCCGAAAGATATCGTGAAGTAAAGAGAGAGAAAGACACACTCACACTGCTCTGACATCATCAACAGAAACACAAATTAAATCAACTTCTTTTCCTCTACCTTTCAAAACCTGTCTTGTCCCATCACCGTCGGATCATCATGCAATACATCTCTAGCTTGATTTAATCCCTTCGAAAAAAAAGCCCTGAAAACTCACGTATACATATACAACATGTGCATGCACACAAATCAAAGTACCTCACTAACCTGGGCTCTGAAAACAGACAAACAACCCGTCTGATTGAATGGATTAATGCTCAGCTCAGACTCTTGGTGATTCGTATATGTGTGTATGTATATCGGACCCGGCCCCCCGGTCCTCTCAGGTGGTAGAGTGGCGGAGTTCTAGACTTGGATTTGAGGAACAAGAGTAAGGCGGCACTACTGCACACGAGTTTATGCTTCTAAGAGGTCAGTGACAGCAGGGTTTAGTGAGGCGGAGAGAGGAGGTTTCAATATATTTAGAGGTACACGTGTAAATTACATACCTAGGTCGAGATATACGTGAGTAACGGGAGTTTGATGTCCTGTGACGACATCACCATCCTGAGTCGTGATTAACTATGTGAATCAATATGTTGATTCAATTGTCCCTGCAGGAAAAGAAAACCCCATTCTTCTTCACTATACATAGATACATGACTTGTCTTTTTTTTCCTTTTGGATTGCCCCTGAATCAAGGGCTCGTATGTGCATATTGACTTGCGTCTTTATTTATTTACAACCTCGTATCCCATTTCCCATCCCATCATTAAATCAATCAGTCACATCACTAGACAGAAGAAATAAGAACTTGTAAACAAGATACACACAAGGCACACACGCGGAGACATTCCATCTGAAAACATTGCTCCCGAGAAAATATAGATAAGGCGGATTTTTTTTAGCCCACGCGGGTTGGTTAGTTGATCCATGGTTAGTTCGTTTGTGCGTGATCCATTAGGTTTCGATGGATGTGTGAATGGGGATCAGATGTTAACATTCTAATCATCTGGTCTCTTAAAATAGATGAAAAGTGAGGGTGTCATTCGTAATTTGATCAGACAAAGTCATGTGGCACCCACCTTTTGTTCAAGATTGTGTTTTTGATGGAATGACGAACCATAGGGTTAGGGTACACAACACCAAGCTTCTAAACATTGATAATGGAATGGAACAGACATTGAAGATTACTAAACGACCTTGGTGATAATACATTACTAGCGACAAACTTTGCATCTACCAATATGTTTGCTCTAGTCTGCAGAATTCCGCCCACGTGGCTGACAGCCGGTGACTCTCATGTCTTGTCCTGTCTGTGCATCATCACGACTCAATCCGACTCTTTGATCCCACTAACGCGACAAGACAAGTGAGAAGGATGTCTCTTGATAATAGGAATAGAACAAATAGAGATGGATGGGGGTTTGTGGGTTTCATGCGAGTCAGTTCGGGATAAGTATTGTCAAGATCTCGGAGATATTCAATGTCTCCACTACTATGAGCTTGATTTATGTATTTGCGCCGAATGATCAGTGTCTCCGCAGAAAGCCATTCCAGTTTTCAAATATTCTTGCATTCTTTATAATCCGAAACACGTCATTATCTCATAATGAGCCCCAATATATTTATACCTTTCTCTCCTTGTAAAAAGTCTCCGTTAATTTCCCCATATTCCTCTTCCACCGGTAGCTTCCAGTTTTTGCCAAGTTAGAGTTATAAAAATATATAACCCCAAATCACGTGCGGCCTACGAATCTTTGTGATGAGATCGGCGGTTGTCGTGCCCAAATCTTCGTCCTCCCTGGACTGATTCTTCTAGCCCATTATCCAAAGAATCATCTTCTCCGCTCTCTAGAACAAGTTTCAGTGGCTATGAAAATTCCAGACTTTAATCCGTCTTTTAGTTTTTTGAGTATTTATACTTACATGTATAAAAAGAACTTATAGGCCATCACCTTGATTGTTCTAAGGCTAGATACATGATTGGGCGTCACGCATTAACCTATCACATTGCATATATTATATCAATATATCCGTATAATTTAAATAAGCTGCCAGTGGTGCAAGGCGAGACGAGAGGGTGGCGGGGGGAGAAAACTGCAACAAGGAGGAAGGGAAATCAAAACTCATGAATGGTGGTGGTGGGAATTGGTGGTGGTGAAATGGTGGATGGTGGATGAAACGAAGAGATCGACGGGGGCAAGGAAAGGGCAGAAGGGAGAGACGTTCATGCTGGAGACGAATGGGCCGTGACGGATGAAGAGTGTTTGATCAACGTGGTTCTTTATGTTTAGGGATATCGCTATATTTTTGATATATATATATATATATATGTATGGATATTTATCGCTTTTGAGAATCATGGTGTGATATTGAAGCTGGTGAGGGATATCGAGATGATGAATCAAGATGATTGTCACTAGTTCCTGGGTTTTGGATTATGAGTTCCATTTGACCAAGACGGCCGTATTTTCTCAAAGTGGAACTCATGATCCAGAATCTAACCATCACTAGAAACAAGAATTCATCCTCACCGATAACTCTGAGCCCCTCCCCCCCCAGCCGACTGTAGAACCAACCCTTTTTACACTGCAAATCCAACCCATGTCTTCAATCTTGCTTCAACATTATTCGTCATCGTCTTTTGATATACTGATATTTCCCTTTCTCAGTCCAGAGAAACTATTCATTCCCTTTTTCTTCTTCCCTTTTTTCCTGCTGTTCTGCGTTGCATATTTTCTGTTGTGTCTTTATGTATAATATTGAAATTTCTGTGACTCTCTTTGAATTCCCCTCTTGTGAGACTGGCTCTCACATTAAATTTTTTTTCTGTTTTCTTTCTTCGCCTTCTTCTTAACAATACAAAGACAAAAAAAACTTTTCAAATCATAAACCCCAAGAGAAAAAAGAAGAGACCCGTATGCGTAGCACACTGCCGAATTAACCACGTCTGTGTGCCTTGTTTTCAAGTTGCCTCAAAACGTGATCAGAAAAAAAAGAAAAACCTCACCGCATAACGCTGTGTTCAAGTTCCAAGTTCAAGTTTGGGCTTTTTGAATACACTGACAGCGGACAGACAGACACATATAGACAAGACGCTCGGAACGGCTGTTACTTTTGCCTTCTTTTTTTTGTATACCTTTTTTTGTTGCCCTTTACCATTTGCCTTGGCATAGGAACTTGGAAACTTGACTGGCCACACTAGTGAGCGCCCAGGCACATACTCGACGTCACACACACAGTTTTACTTGCTCAGTCACTCTTACTTCGTTATACCCAGTAATAGTAAAGTAACGCAACATTCTGCGTAAGCGTTAAGCAAGCGAGTCCTGTGTCTAGACGAATTTCCCCGTTTTTTCTTTCCCTTCTCTTTTTTCCCCTTCAATTTTTTAACCTTTTTGCTTTATTCCTTGTTCAACGTTCTTGACTTGGTACGATAGTCAAGAGATTGATAGTTGGAACTCTTGTTTTTTTTTGGGCGATATTGCGACGGGAAATCATGTACTTTTGTCTTGATCTTCCCTAGACAATATTGGCTTTCCATTCTTTTACTGCACCACCACCTCTGGCCTCACTGCCTCTGTCTTTCTATCTTTCGCTCTCTTACGTCTTTCTCGTCATCGGGTTTCTTCAGGTTTTTTTAACAATAGAAAACCAAAAGAGAAAAAAAAACAAAGTCACTCGTTTTCCCGGATTTCTTTTTTTCGAACAATAGAAAAGGAACCAAATATATAAGATATTTTTTTTTCTTCTGAACTAGAAGATTTTAGAAAACAGAAATAAACCTCATGACGACAACGACAACCGATTAAGAAGCAACTACTTACCTATTACGATTACTACACCAATTGCTCGAATATCAACTTACACCGACTTCCAAATCTATAATTTTATTTTATTTTTGTTTATATATTTCAATTTTCTGATCCTTTTCCCCAAGTCAAGAAAGGAAGGAACCAGAGATAAATCGTTGGACAGGAGCACATCATCCCAAATTTCTCAACCATGGATGCACTCGTGTGGTCCGACGACGACAACATTGTCATTGAGACCACTAGCGATGAGGTCTTCCGCCAAGGTAAGAGTTAGATTCGCCGCCGTTTACCCAATGACACATGATACTAACACTGGTACCTACCCTCCAAGCTCTCTTCGCCCGCAACCTCTACCCTCGGAATGACTCCTCCGGCTGCGCCGTTTGTGAATCCGGCGTCACCCTAAAGTGTGACGACTCTTGCTACAACACCCCCGGCTACGAATGCGTCCAGGTTGTCTCCGTCTCCAATTGCCGTGAATGCCCCGGAACCAAGTGCCGCCAGACCAGTACTACGTCTTCATCGTCTTCCTCGTCCTTATCTACCACTGGGGCTGCCGGTACCGCGGCCTCCGGTGGCTCTTCTAACGGCCCCAACGCCGGTATCATCGCCGGCGCTACCATTGGCGGCGTCATCCTGCTTTCCGTGACCGCCTTCCTCATCTGGTTCTTCTTCATCAAGAAGAAGCGCGCCGAGGAACGCGTCTCCACCTACAACCCCGTCGCCGAAAAGACGATTCCAGATGACACCGCTTTGCGCAACAACCGCTCATCCATGCACACGGTCCACTCCATCGCCTCCACCGTGCTCACGCGCGCCTCCAACATCATCCAGATCGCCTACATCCCCGGCGTCACCAACCGCGCCGGCCCCACTTCGCCCACCGTCCTCGTGCCTCCAGTGCCTCCGATCCCCATTCAGGTCACCCAAGCCAATGGCCAGACCGGCTCCGACCAGCATTTCTTTATGCCCGGGGATCTCCGTGCCTCGACTTACTCCGATATGTCCGGATTCTCCGACCGAACCTCGTATGCGCAGCCCTATGCCACGCGCGCTTCGGTGGCCTCGACCATATACGGGAAAAACGCCGTTATCGTGTCGGCACCGCAGACCGGTATGCGTGCCAAGCCGTATATGGTCTCGGTGCGCAACGGGGGTGCCGTGCCGCCGATGCCCGGTCTCGACACGATCGACCGGTTCACAGAGCGGCCAAAGAGTCGCGCCGAGAGTACCTTTAGCGTCGGTAGCGCCTACGTCAATCAGGCGGCGGCGACAGCCATATCAGTCAAGGGGCCAGCGATTCGGGTTATCAGTGCCAAAAAGAGCGGCAGCTTGGCATCGACAAATGAGAATGGAGAAAGCACCTCAGGGACTAGCTCTGGGACTATAGTTATGAATGTGAAGCCTGAGGTTTCGCCGTTTGCCGATCCGGAGTTGGAGAGTAACGAGGGCAGTAGTAAGGCAGGGAGAATGAGCGCTGTGATGGAGGAGGAGTCGGTGTTGCCCAAGGTTGTGCCAACGATTACAGAGGATGAGCAGAGGGGAGTGAAGACGGAGCAGAAAAAGAGGGATTCAAGTCCGTTTAGTGATGTACATGCTACAAAGGAGTAAGAATGAAGAGTATTCTATGTTTCTTTTGTTTTTCTTTCTCCGATGTTAGCGTGTCTTGTCAGTCGTTATATGGGATTTATCTTTTTTTTTGTGTATATCTCTGGGTTCCGGGACTGGATTTTTGGTTTTCTTTTTCCTTTGTGTGTGATGATGACTTTGAATTATGATAGGCTACTGACAAGATTTTTCTTGGTTGATCAATGGTTGCTACTTTTTATTATTTCTTTTTTTTGTCTTATTCTTGTTCTGGCTATGATCTGGACATCATTGATCAAAGGGCTTAGTAGCCGATATACCCTTAAAAACTCTTTGGGCTTACCACTTTTCTTGTGTTTATGAACATAAACACGTGATTTTTATAATTTACATCATGAAATCTTTTTGATCTTCTTTTTTGGCTACTTTTTCTGGAAGTATTTAATTGTATTAGTTTGATTTTTATGTCTGGGTGATGACCAAATATCGATGGAAAGCAATAAATATTATGTGAATATTATGCGGTACCGCTCTTTGCTGAGAAGCCAAAGCCAGCACACTAGCCACTGTATATGTACAAGATAGCCCAAGCCAGCTATCATCTGACCGACCTCGTCAACCAAAAAAAGAAACCTTATCGACATTTGTCCCTGTGTGTACAACACAGTGTTTTCGAGCCATCTGTATCCGATCGATGCAGTGTCCACTTTATTGCCCTTTTTTTTAATGATAATCGCTTTGCTGTTATTTTCTTCCGGAAACTATTTACATCAACTGAATCAATCCTCATCAAGCCATCAACTCCCTTTTTCATCTTCCTCCTCCTTTATTCCATCATGTTGTCGTCAAAGCTCAAGAAAACCAAGAAAAAAACGAGGTCAGGGCATAATCAACAGAGAAATGGCATTGACAGAAGGCACTGGAATCCTTGTTGCGAGCGGAAGTCGTAGTAGGGGATGGATAAACATAAATAGAGCTTTATTTATATGAATAAATATAGAGATGGACAGATAAAGAAGGGGGCTGGTAGGGTTGGATTATAGACCGCGTGGGTGGGTTGTATGAAATGTATGGCACATGAGGCGGTGGGGGGGATGTTATGTGTGGATGGAAGTACCTGATGATGATATTGGGTCAAGATGGGAACTGAATTTTACTTTTTGGAGGTTTCTTCCTATTGCTATTGGGGTATGTTTACTGTGATGATAGATTTAAAAGACAAAGCAAAATAAAAACAGTGTAAACCACTCTTTATAGATATCAAGGAAGGAAACAACAAAAACAAGAGGAAATAAAAATAGAAAAAAACAAAAACAAAAGAAAACCAATGATGACCAAAATATGCTAGCCACACAGAAGAAACAATAAAGGGTATATATCATAGTTGTAATAGTAGTAGTACTGAGGGATATAGAAGCGTACGTCGGGCACAGAATGTATGTTATATCGATATCAATCTGGACGTCGGTGTACTTTCGGGTGAGTATGCTTGTGAATGTGTTTATGTGGTTGTGTGAAAGAGAAATGGTGGATCTCCACTTGGACTTAATCACCATATCTACCTCTCTTTCTTTCTCAAGAAATGCACACCATATAATCTCCTTCTCGACATTCCCCTCTCCGAGAACAAAGAAAAAAAAGATAAAAAAACAAATGAAAACGACCAGTTCCATTCCCTATTCAAGATTCCATTCAGTTCTCCACACTTCATCTTCCATCCGCATCCTCTTTATAACACCACACACCGATGCTTCTTTCCTCCTCTCTGCGTCGCCACCGGCGCCTCTGACCTCGCCGTGCCCATCCGCGACGTATTATTCCGCTGATTCGCCTGTGTCGCCGGTCTCGCTGCCTGCTGCCTCTGATCCCGCAGCTTCCGCACAACATCGTAGAATGCTTTCTCCACATTAACGCAATTCTTGGCACTAGCCTCGACAAAATCACAGCCCAGTTCCCGCGCCAACGCGTGGCCTTCCTGCGTCGACACCTCTCGCTCCGTCACGCGGTCTGACTTGTTGCCGACGAGCATGACAGGCACGGGGAGATTCGGCGAGCCGGCGGCCACGGCGACCGGCGACGTCGGGTAGGACGGGGATGCCGAGCAGGATTCCTTGACTCGTTGGATCTGATGATGGAATTTGCGGATGCGTGTGAAGGAAGACCGCGAAGAGATGGAGTAGACGAGGACGAAGCCTTCGCCGTCACGGATCCATTGGTCACGGAGCGCCGTGTATTCTTCTTGGCCGGCGGTGTCGAGGACTTCGAGCATGCAGGGTTGGCCGTCGATAACGACTTGTTTGCGGTATGAGTCTTCGATTGTGGGGTCGTACTGTCGAGGTGGGAAAAAAGGAAGGTATATGTTAGTAGTGTACAGAGAATATGTTTATTTTTCTGCTCGTTTTGATTTTTTGGGGGATGGAGATTGAGATTCATGAGTTATCCAAGTGACGTTGATGATGGGGAACCTCATTGCGGAAGGAACTTGGAGACTTAAAGTGGAGCTTCTGTTGTCGTCATCATGATTTATTTGGTTGAGTCAAAGAGAGTCAGAGAAGGAAAGAACCATCAGAATGTTTGACAAAACAGGTAGGAACCTCCATCACACAAACTCTCCTCTTTTTCCCTCTCTGTTTGCCGCTTTTGTTCCATCTGATAAGCATGACCCTCTTGAAGACTATCATGACGCAAATTCCACTCGACTTCATCTCATCTCAATGATTCCAAACTTCCCCATCCAAAAACTCTTTGTGCTGTGTTCTTAGCTGGGTTGTTTATTTTTTTTTTTGATATGTACTCACAGTTTCGACAAAGTGTTGCAAGCACAATTGGATCGTCAAGGCTGTCTTTCCCACACCACCATCACCCAACACCACTAATTTGTATAACACCATGCGGCCCGCCATTATTTTGTGTATTTCGTTGAGGAACTAGTAATGTATTCGAGGTTGATGTTTAATTGGCGATGGAGAGAAGAGAGATTGTTCAGAGTGTAAAAATGGTATGTGCTGGTCGTTGATTCTTGAAATGGAAAATTATGGGATTGTCGGCTCTTTTTTTTTTCGAAATAACCCAGTCTAAGTCAGCCGATCAATGGAATGAATACTTGGTTTGTTGTTTATCATAAGCAGAGAACCATCAAGATATTGACAATGATGCAGATCCTCTCTTGAAAATAAGAAATTCAATGTTGACATCAAGTGACGGAAAATACCGATGAGTCGAAGACGAGCTGATAGACAAGAAGCTTGAGGATGTAGAAAAATAAAAAAAAAAGATGATATCTGTTTCAAATACACAAGGCCAACAACAAGCCAATTAGTTCCCGTGGTAAAAGAATCGGATTTGACGAGGGGGATGGGGAGGGGAGGAGGAAAAGTTCAAGGGAAAAAAATCTATAAGAATAATACAAGACCGAATTGAATATCTTGAAAAATTCCCAATGACGGAAAGAAAAGACAAAATATAGTCTTCGGGATGGAGACTTGAAAAAAAAAAAGATAATGATAATGACTTGACTCGGTCGTGAATACAGATGTCAACAGACAGGATGGGATGAGATGGGCTTTGGTATTGTTTTTTTTTTGGGGGGGGGGGGGGGGTTCTGTGGCTGGCAGAGTGAGCTTTACTGGGAAGAGAGGGGGAGCAAGAGAAGGAGAGAGCAAGGAGCGAGAGCGAGAAAGAGGGGAGGGACAGAGCAAAAGAGAGACTCAGAAAGAGAGACTCAGAGAGAACGGACAGACAGAAAGAGCTCCAGAGGGAACGAGCGGCGATTGTGTTAGTAAGCGAGGGTATTTAAGTAACGAGAAATATGTGGGGGTATAATGTGGGGAGGAGGAGAATGGGGGGAAGAGTCTTAATTATGTGTATGTTGAAGATGGACATATTGTAAATATTCTGATTTTTACAGTCTATTATTTTATCTCCGGTCATTCTAGAGGCTTGTCTTGCATAAATTTGTATTGTTGCTGTCATTATTATTGTCGTGTTCGGGCAGATGAGATTGGGTGCGAGCAATTTGGTTACCAAGGAGTGCAAGTTTCAGGGATGTTTTATCTCAGGAGTTCTCGTCGAAATAAACTAAAAAGGTTGGGCTTGTTTAGAGCTGTAGATAGACGATGACTAGATTTTTGGCGCCAGATTGCCAAAGGACACTCTTCTATTCTCTAGATCTTTAGTTATGTTATCTTAATTCCTATATAAACCACATATGAATTATGTATGTTGCATCTCTTTCACATAATCATAATCGCAATACCTCTCTTCCCCTCTACGTTAAAAAAAGGGGGGGTAGTGTAGGGTTTGTTTGCTTACCAATAACCTTAACGCTGTCACCGCAAAATTTCCAAATTCTCCCACAACTCCCGGGTGACCCACATAAAAAAGACAAGCGGTCAATGGGCGTGCGGCTACCCGGCGCCACGGAGCAGGCGCTGATATGTGCATTTTGTTTTCTTTTACCTTTTCGTGTCACGGAAAGGGTCATGTATGTACTTTACGGGCCGAGAGCCGTTAATACATGGTGCTGAGGACGAGGAGGAGGCGGTTGAGGCGGGTGTGGGGAAGAGAAAATTGATGAACATATATGAACCCTTTTGGGTTACGGACCGCTAGCGGAAATGTCCTCATTAGTGTAGTGGTAATCATACCTGCTTGTCACGCAGGTGACCTGGGTTCGATTCCCAGATGGGGAGCGCTTTCGTCCTTTTTGCCGCCCTCCTTTTTACATTGTTTTCCAATAGCATTGTTGAGCTGTATATGATAACTGAAAATATTACTTTTTTGCTTTTTTGTTTTCCAAAACATCCCGCAAGTCCTTAATCTCAGTATCTGGTCGCATACTAACTTGCTTACTCTTCCGCTCTCCAAACTTCCACTCCGGCTTCAGTCCTCTCTCCTTCCCTTCTAAGGCATCAGCAATGTAATCACCAATGATGGGAAACATCTTGAAGGCATGCCCCGAGTCTCCGGTGGCTAGCAACAGTTCGGGATGCACCGGGTGGTTATCAACCAGAAAATGGGCATCCGGTGAATCGGTGCACCAACACACCTTGCAGTCGACAAGCGGTCGGTTCTTGAACTGGGGCATCACAGCCTCAATATATTTGCGGATTCCCACTGTGGATTCCTTGGGGATCTCGTCGTCAGGATGATCCGACGCATACCGCGGCACTGAATACAGCACATCCTTGCCCTCAGCATCCTTGTACGTCGCCGTCCGATTCTGATAACCGGGACAGTTGTCGCAGATCTTGATCCGCCTCGTGAGTGGATCGGGTTCAAAGGCAAAGCCGAGTTCAAAGTGGTCAATGACGGGGACTCCCTTCCACTGGGAAATTTCCTCGTCGGTCAACTCAATGTGGCCGACAGTCCAGCACTTGGACCACAGATACGGCGCCAGCTCGGGCAGCAGCGCCGGAGATGCAGCTCCCGTGGAGAGAATGTACCGGTCTGCGGTCCAGATGTCGCCGGACTTGGTCTTGATGCCGGCGAGCGACCCGTCAGGACGAGTTTCGAGGCCGACCATGGTGCCACGGGGGCCCGAAATGAAAGAGACGCCCAGTTGCGAGGCCTGGGTGGCCCATTTTTCGAGGGCTTTTTTTGCGTGGGCCCAGCCGCCTTGGGCGTTAAAGAGGCCGGTCCATGAGGCGAGGTTGGCGGGGGCGAGTTGGGGGATGAGTGAGGTGATTTCGGAGGGGGTGGAGATCCAGAGGATGGAGGTGGTTTGGCCTAGCGAGAGGAGGTTTTCGTAAGACTGGCGGAGGTGGGCTTTGACGACGGGGTCGCCGGAGGTGGTGATGAGACGGCCCTGGAGGAGGATGTTAGCTGACTGTGAACAGTGAACCTGAGACCATAGAATCTTGCCGTTTCGTGAAAGATATCCCTGAACTCCGGACCCCGCCATTTGTACAGGGCCTCAAGCGCCATCTTAGTGTAGAATGGGTCATCATACTCCGTGCGAATGATCTTGTTCAGGTCATAGCCGGCCGAGTCGACCGATGGGGCAACGTGCCGGTCGAGGCAAGTGATATTGGTGTAGCCGCGGCGGGCGAGGTGAAGGGCAGTGGAGATGCCAAAGGTGCCAGAGCCGATGATAAGGATGGATGTATCTTTGGTGAGGGGAGGCATGTTGGTCAGTGGAAGATATATATCTATGAGTATGTGACTATGTGTTTGGAGATTTAAGATTAGATTTACGTCTCGAAAGAAAGAGGTAGTCTAATATCTAGATAAAGGGTGATTGCTTATCTAATACTGAATCGAGACGCTCATCTCCACCGGCTGACTCCAATCTGGTTCGACCTTCCTCCTTTATGTTCCATAACAATATTTACCAATGCCACTACCAGGCGCTTGCCAATAGAGAACAGAATCTCCAAATTATCATGAACTGACTCTTTTCCACCTGTCCACGATATCTCCCGCTATTCCTTCCTTCTCACTTACACCCATGTTTATCTCTAGCTCGCTTATCAGATAAATTAATACTGCACTCTGATTGGCCAAGGTCACTCTTTCCCTGTGTCAAACCTTCGTCTTGGACCTTCCTCTTGATTTTCAAGTTGCAAAGGAAGGAACTGGGGAGATTTCGTAATGAAAATAGGGAAAGGATTTATGGAATATGGGGGAGGTACGGACCGGGCTAGAAAGAGATAAAAATGGAAAGTCGAGCGCGTGTCTAGAGAGACCGATAGAGGGATTTCTTGGCTTGGTTTTTTTTCTCGGAAGAGTCATTTGAGACAGACAAAGTGGGAATATCTGGGGTTTGTCATTGATATCGGAGAATATCCAAGTTTTCTTTTTATATATTTAGCTTGTGTGTATATACATGAACATGGACCCCCGCAAACTCTCGGATCCCGGCTTTTGTACACGATAAGGCCGGAGGGAACGCCATCATGATAGGATTGAGTTGGAGATATTATGAATGTCACAGTCAATAGATACACCTTGAAAAAAGGTATAAAAAGGCAACAAAGGGACCTACGGATGATGACAAAATATAGATGCCAAGTTCCATTCCTCAATCTCGCCACACAATCCCTTCCTTCCCAATGATAGACATCAAAACCTCCTCCTCTATGGAGGTTCCGCCGTCCCACGACCCGGAAAAGCACCTCGCCGACCCCTCCGCCACGTCACCCACCAAGGAACTCGCCGTAACCCTTGGCGAAATCGAGGAAATCTACACCATCGATTCCGATAACAGTCCGTACCCCGAGGTCCGCGCCAACGTCCCCGCTACCGATGACCCGTCGGTGCCCGTCAACACGCTCCGCGCGTGGCTGCTCGGCATCATCTTCACAATGGCCGGCACTGGCATTAACCAGTTCTTTAGCATGCGGTATCCCGGTGTGACTATTTCCTCATTGGTGTCGCAGTTGATTTCCTTTCCCATTGGTTGTTTCCTAGCCAAGATCTTGCCCATCTGCCATATCACAGTGTTTGGCCGCCGCTGGGCTGTCAACCCAGACCACTACTTCAACATCAAGGAACATACACTCATCACCATCATGTCCAACTTGTCTTTTGGCCCCTCCTGGGCCACCGCGATTATTCAGGCTCAGAAAGCCGACGCCTTCTACAACCGCGAGACCCCTATTGGCTACCAAATTCTGCTAGCCCTGAGCATGCAGATGTTTGGCCTCGGCCTGGCCGGCCTGGCCTATCGGTTCATTGTGGAGCCGCCGAATATGGTATGGCCGAGTACTCTAGCCAATGCCGCTTTGTTCCAGACACTGCATGGCAAGGCAAACCCTGAGGCGGACGGATGGAGGATCTCGAGGTACCGGCTGTTTATGATGGTGTTTATTGGGAGTTTTTGCTGGGTAAGTGTTGTTTCTTCCTTTCTTAACCAAGATCTTATTAGATCTGATAAACACATGATCTTGTTCTCAAGTTACACAGACATTCAACTTACAACCTACCAAGCATGGCATGTTACTAATTCTCACTCATACTCACAGTACTGGCTCCCAGGCTTTCTTTTTACCGGTCTCTCCACCTTTGCCTTCATCTGCTGGGCCGCCCCCAACAACATTATCGTCAACAACCTCTTCGGTATGTCCACTGGTCTCGCCTACCTGCCCACCACCTTTGACTGGTCGCAAATCGCCTACAACGGCTCGCCACTTGTCGTACCTTTCTGGGCCCAGGCCAACGTATTTGCCGGCTGGCTACTGTGCTTTGCCCTCGTGTGTCCCATTCTGTACTATACAAACACATGGTATACAGCGTACATGCCCTTCTCCGGCGGTGACACCTATGACAATACCGGCGCCATGTACAATGCTTCGCGCATCGTCAACGCCAACGGCAATTTCCTGCCGGAAGAGTACCATTCTTACTCGCCAATCTTCATGCCCGTGACCTTTGCTATGAGTTACGGTATCTCTTTTGCTGTCATGACGTCAGTGCCGACCTATGTCTTTCTCAACTACTGGCGCGAGATCCTCGATGCCTTTTCACCACAGCGCAAAAAGGACGCTCACGTCCGCATGCTCTCCGTCTACGCTGGCGTCCCATGGTGGTGGTACGGCATTCTCACCCTGCTCGTGTTCGGCCTGGCAATCCTGGTGCAAGAAGTTTGGCACACGCAGATGCCCGTGTGGGGTGTCTTCCTGACGTTTGGCCTAGCGCTCATCTATCTAGTACCCACAGGCAGTGTCTACGCCGTAGCCAATCTAAACAGCAACGTCTTGACTGTGCTCGGCGAGATCATCTCCGGTTATCTGATCCCTGGGAAGCCGATCGTCATGCTCATCTTCAAGTTCTATGCGTACACTGGACTTTCCCAGGCCATGATCTACGCCGCCGATATGAAGCTCGGCCTCTACATGAAGATCCCACCGCGGACCTTGTTTACCGCCCAGCTAATCGCCTGCATTCTTGGGTCTCTGACGCAGAACGGCGTCCTGCTGTGGATGCTCAACCACGTCAACGGCATCTGTGACGAGGAGCAGCCTAACGGCTACACCTGTCCGCAAGGCCGCGTCAACTTTTCTTCCTCCATCATCTGGGGCGCTATCGGGCCTGCCCGCCTCTACAGTGTTGGCCGCGTCTACTCTGGGCTGCTCCATCTCTTCTGGATCGGCGCTCTTCTGCCAATCATCACCTTCTTCCTCAAGAAGAAATACCCAAACAACACTTTCCTTAAGAACCTGCACTGGCCGCTCTTCTTTGCTGGCACCGGTAACGTCCCGCCGGCCACCGGCATCAACTACACCTCAGCCTTCCTCGTGTCGTGGATCTTCAACCGGTACATCAAGGGTAAGTGGCCCGCCTGGTGGGGCAAGTACAATTATGTCTTGTCGGCTGCTCTGGATTCGGGGTTGGCGGTGAGTGCCATTGTCATCTTCTTTGCGCTTGTGCTTCCGGGCGTCAGTGTGAATTGGTGGGGAAATAATGTGCAGGGGGCGACGGCGGATGGGATGGGCACGCCGTGGTATAAGATGCCGGCGAGTGGCAAGTTTGGGCCGGACACGTGGGCTTGAAGTCAGCGTTCTATTTGGTATGTCTGAGTTGTGTGGTTTTTTTTGTTTTCTATCTTATTTGTGCCGGGTTATTTAGATAGTTTGATGCCAAAACAGTTAATTTTTGTTATGGATTTATGTGTAATTTATGTAATCATTCTTTACCATGTGTATCGCGCCATCCAGAGGTGTCGCAAAGTGCTTCTTACTTACATATCAAGTAACTTACTTATCACGTGGTTATCAGTTCTTGCCCATCGAAATCCTTGTTTATACATATAGCCTAAATTGTAAATCAACATAGTAATAGGAATGATCAATTTGCTTATCGTGTCCAATCATACAATCATATAACAGGGTTAGATATATCTAGGGTTGGTGATTAAGAAGTGCCAAGTTGGGTGAGAGATAGTACTCACTACAGCGTATTTTGTCTTTGAAATTCATGTTTGTCCAGCTTTAATTTTACATCTGTTAGATTTAGATTATGCCAGTTGTGTCTGATCTATACTTTTCCTCAAGTTTCACACCCACTCGCACTTATCTCTACTATACTCACACACCCATTCACGTCTCCAACTTCACCATGACTAGCAAAAGCCCCCCATTCCCCAAACCTCCCCTCCGCCGCTCCCACCTCGGTTGCCACCGCTGCCGCACCCGCAAGATCCACTGTGACGAACGCCACCCCATCTGCACACCCTGTCTCCTCCGCCGCGATCCTCACTGCACATTCTCCCTCCGCCTGAAATGGGCCATCGACTATGCCCGGAGGGGTAAGGCTTTTGGCCGGGCCGGCGTATGGAGTAAGAACGGAAAGGGGAAGCGTGTGGAGTGGAGGGTGGAGGATCAGAGTTTGCTGGAGAGCTGTAGGGTTTGGGAGTCTGGCTTTTTGAATGTGGGGGTGCATGATTTTGAAGAGATGGAAAATGGTAAGAAGTCGCCTGGGTTTCGATTTGACCGGCCGGTGAGAGTGGAGGAACTGGATCCTGTCTTGCTTTCATTCCAACTACAAAGGCCCACGCGGCAACTGTCGACCCTGCCTCACTCTTCCGAGAACCACCTCCTTTCATACTATCTTGACTACATTTGCCCGTTAGCAACACCGCATCCATCTCGTCCTTCGCCGTTTTCTGCCTTATTATTTCCACTCGCTCAGTCTTCAGCGTCTCCAGCCATTCTACACGCCATGCTTGGAATCGCCGCGTCACATAGAGCCAGGTTTGACTCTAGGTACAATAACGTTGCCTTGAACTATGCAACTCAAGCTACACAGGCCTTGCGCATAACGCTTCAACAATCAGAACAATCAGTGGCCACTAGTATTGAGCCATTGGTTTTGACCATGTTACTTTGTCAACTAGAAGTCACTAGAGACCATTCTCCCCAGTGGGTTCTCCACCTCCGGGGCGCCCGGTCACTCATTCGTCTGCGCCGTCGATTCCCCGGGTCCCCATCCACATCGTCAGCATCGGCCATTACCCAATTTGTCGAACGCTACTTTGCCTTTTGTGACGTCATGGGCCGCACAGCCTGTGGCGAAGAGCCCATTTTCGGAAACGACTTTTGGAACGGACAAAGCGACGAGGTTGATGCATGGATGGGCTGTTCGCCAAAGCTAGTCAGCGTTATCAGTGCAATTACCGAATTAAACTGGAAATACAGCGGTAAAGAAGACCTTAGTGATGATGAACTTGAAGAACTCCGCTGTGAACGGTTACGTCTAGGCCGAGTTCTTGAAGAGCCGATACAATGCGCTGAGACCTTTGACGACATTACCCTTGCCGGCATGGAATTGCGCCGACTAACTGTCCAACTATACCTCTTCTCTGTCTTTGACAACACAACACCGACTTCACCGCAAATCCTTACCATGCTTCAGCAAATCTTCCGCCTTATTTACCTTATTCTACCGCATTCTCCCACTGGACTCACGTGGCCCATTTTTATGGCGGCATGTCTGTTAGATCCCCATGAGGAACTTGAGTGGGCGACTGAGGATATGCAGCTAGGTGAAGACGTCCCTGGAACTGCCAGGGCGTTTGTCTTGTGGGCATTGGAAAAAGTGGATAGAGGATTGACGGATGTCAGGGGGACAAGGAGGGTGATTGAAAAGGTTTGGATTGGGAGGGAACTTGGGAGGGGAAAAGGCGGAGCAAGGAGCGACTGGGGAAGATTTGTTGCTCTGTATTGTCATAATGTTAGTCTGGTGTAAGAGAATTCTAAGTGCTCTTTTGGTGTGTAAGATCAAGAAAAACATAAGACCTATCGACATATGTAAATGTTCTACTGAGTTATCGACAATAAACCTTGTTATTTGTATAACATAGTCAAGTAAGTATAGGGTTTTGAATAAAGGGAGGCACAATATGTGAAACAAACCCTTATATAGAGGCTAGCATGAATAATTTTGCGTGTGAATCAAATGAAGGAAATAATAGGTTTCAACATTAGATGAGGGAGGAACTAAGTCACTAATGTCTATTATAGGAAGAAACCACAGAGTTTAGTAAGTAGGAACTCAGCTCAGCTCAGCTCAGTGTGGTCTCCAGGGTTGGGGTTGAGGCCGTCGTGAAAGTCTGAAAATTGTTGGGTCAGCCAAAGAGCAGGATAAAAATTCACAATAAATCAACCACATAAATTCAGGCAATAAAATTTAGACCAATAAATAGCTACAATGATATTGCGTTAGACACAAAAGAGATCTATATCTCTCTATTATTGGAATGCATTTTATGGTCGATTAAAGACGTAAAACTCGAGAGTTGACAATTAAGGCTAACCCGCGCGCCCTGGAGGATACATATGTGATATGTTGGTACCTGAGTTCCTAAAGAAGAGACTATCCAATAGAGTGTTGCACCTTGGGCGTTACAATATCTCTGTCAGTTCCTGCGGACCAATACGATGAAGACTCGGGCGTTACGGTATCCCTATCAGGGTACAAAATCCTCCAACACCATCAGGTTTGGATCTCCCAGACACATAGCAGCGACATCTATATCCTGACATCTCGCCTTAGAATCAATCGATCAAAGTGCACGTTATAGAGAACGCCATATCCAATTAGGCATAGCATTTACATCCAAATCTTCCTTATCCGTAGATTATCACGATCATTTATATATTCCTGCCCATCTTGCGAGTATAGGATATTCATGATGATGATGATATCGCTAGGCATTCGCAAAACCTATAGAGCCACCTGAAGCTGTTCGAAGAACGGTTGACCTGGTCATCCGGCCATCCTTCACCTCTGTCCATATTTCGGATTCTGTAACCGCCACCGCCTATACTTTCCCCTACCGAGGAAACAAACTCTGGTCGATACCAATCACCTCATAAGTTAGTAACGCCCCCTTATAAAAATGTAGGGGTTTAGAGAATAAGAAAAAGAAAGAAAAGACAAGGCAGAAAGGCTGGCGAGAAGTAATCATGGTTCATGCCAAAACAAACAAACAAACAAGGAAGAAATAAGAACCAGTAGTGGCAGTAGGGTCCTGGATACTATGGACTAGGGGAACTTATTCCTCTCGCATTACACATCACAAATAATGGCTCCCCGTGCGCTCTCGGCTCAGGAGAGAAGAGATCGCACGCGCGAGCGTGTGAGACAACACCGCCTCCGAACACTTCAGCAAAACCAAGCACAATGCATTCAAGAATGTTCCCATGACCCAAACATTCGTCTAGTCGACAATCCCCTGTTGCCAACACCCAGCTCGCACGCTACCATTACAGGTATACCCTCAACTTAGACTCGGCTGCTAAAGCCATACCTCTTTCTAGTTTCCCCTTTTCTTAATTTATGTTCTCTCTGTGAAGAGGCGATCTAACGCTTGGATCCATCACCCCCAGATCAGCCGGATGCTGCGAACCAAGACAATGCTACCCTAGACCTGGCCGACGAACCATTGCTGCCATCATCCCAACAGAGGCGCCGAAGCCCAAGGCTTATCGAGCAGCCAACTTTGCCGATAATCGCGCCAAACAGAATTGGCTCTGTAGCTACGGCATACACAGCGGTTGTCGAGACGGATCCGCGAACGGAAGCGTCATCATCATTGTCATCATTGTCATCGGAACCATCGATTCGGCCGATAGAACAGCAGAGACGTCGAAGCCCTAGACTTGCCGAGACGATACCCCCGGCGATGCTCGAAGAAGATGCAAGGGGTGCAACCCTTGTGGCGGGCACTGCAGCAACAGATCATCCCCTTCTAGGCGAACGGCCGGGCGCAAGACCAGGCGGTCCACGGCTAGATCTGACCATATCATCCCCACAGGAGCAGACGCGTCTCCGGCAATAGCAACAGCTGGCAAGGGTGCAACCGGCCGTCCAGCAGGATGAAGGATTCCAAGAGTCGCCGCCTATTGTCGAGTTTTCTGCACTGGATATACGCGATGGCCCGGTTGTTTCTGACCCCGAATCTGGTCCTGAACCTGGGTTTGAGCTAGTGTCTCTTCCCTCGTCACCCACTGATCTCTCTGCTCGTGTCCCCGAAGGCTCCCTACGCGACGCCGAGTTCGCATCGTCACAGCCGACGACCCCAGTACCATCGCCCAACCGCCATCAGCAAGATGATGATCCGCCTTCCGAGTTCAGCAGTTCCCCTCCATCAACAACAGGCTCACCAAGCTTGTTCGGGTTGTCATCATCATCACTCTTATCTTCTGAGCCAAACGACCCAGTCCTTGACAGCTTTCTTCAAGCCATTCATGACCAGGAGACCGCCGGTGGCGCCGATTTTCTCCGCGCACAGAGCGACATATATGATCGTGTGATCCAGACGTTTTTCAGCCGTGAATGCGACTGTAAGCCAATCGTCCTACCTTAATTTGAGTGCAGAGGTACTTACGTCTTTGGCTCTGCCTAGGCCCAGGGTCACGAGAGCTTGAGCTTGCCGAGCCCGAACACACCCACTCTCTCCAAGAACGAACCGAATGCCTTGGGCGCTCCCTTCCCCCAGGGGGATGTTGATAGCATCTGGTTCGGGGCTAAGAGCCTGTCTGTCAGCCATTCGAGCCCCCAACCAGTTTCGACTCTCTTTCTTCCCACCTCATAAGAGGAACATCTCCACCAACCAAGTCATCCAGCCTCACGGCCTGGACCTGGCACATACGCGACACACCTGTATCGGCTCCTTTACCACCGCCGGCATCCGCTTCTCCGTCTTCCTCTTCTTCCCTCATGGAGCCCGTCTACGGACGCGGGCTTCCGCAAACAGTCTCTCTCGCACGGTTCAGAGATCTCTACGACGAGATCATCCTCCCAGCCGTCTACGAAACAGTTCCCGATCACGCCCTGCAGGAAATCCCTGGCTCATATGACCTTATATACGCAAAGTCTCGCGCGTACCAGGAAAAGCCGGGTGCCGGCCGATGGAGTGCTGAAGATGAGAGCCGAGCCTTCCGACTAGCATACGATGTTCCCGCCAGCGTTCTTCCGCGCTTCTGGGCGTCAATCGTAGAGAGGGCAAACCTGCATCGGGTCCAAACGGCGAGGGGAAGACATTGCCTACTTCCAGAACCCTCGCTTGCTTTTCCAGTCGCATGACTTGAAGAACGTATTTGCGCGGCCGAGCCTTCACGAAAGTTTGTGTCTGTTTCGAGATATAACCTTGGCTGATCTCGATCCAAACCAGCTCGATATGCGCTCCTGCTGGCTTGATGTGGGGATGCGGGACCATGTTATCAGACCACCATCATCACCGGCACCGGACGCTCAGGGCAGTGCTGAACCTTGGACGCTACTATGGAAAAGTGACTGTTGCCGTCATCTTCATGAAAGCCTCCAAGATCTGGTCCCGGATGCCCCTCTTGACGTCAAACTACCGTTCTTTCCTCCTCCGTGATGCAGGGACCTACTATGCTAAGGCGAGGCCAAGCCGGGCATCAAACCCAGGCCACCCGGATGCTAGATCGCCCGGCATCATCCTTGCCAAGGCGTACAACTGCAGCAGGGACCTCTTTGGGGTCATGTTCAGCAATTACCAGCTCTTCAGCTTAGGCCATCTCCCTCTCCTTGCCTTCGATGAAGGCATGTTGAAAGACCTTGCGGGCATGGACCAAAATCGCCAACGAGCCTTTGCGCCTCATCTCAACCGCTCCCACCTCTTGCATGCCTGGGATGCTAACAAGCGGCATCTGAGGGCCATCTCATCTGCGCCGGCGCTCAAACTTTGGGATCCGGAAGGAGGTTACATTTCGGCTTGACGTTATTCTCGCCATGTGGGCCGATGGCGCATTGGAACCTAGTAGAAGTCCTCACACCGGGCCAATGGCCTGGGACGTTCCCCTTGATGATGGTGATGATGTTAGAGCCAGCGGGATGCATTGCCCCTTTTGGGCTATTCCGACCGAAGTCATGACCTCTTTTGTGTCTACGCAAGCTGCTTGCTTGATCCTTCCACTCGACCACATTTTCCAGGAGGCAACAAGGAAAGAAGGCGAGCAGCCATCCTCCTCAACTGACCCTGTCCGGCAGATACTTGCGTTTTACACTGCTCAACTTTTCTGTCGCCTCCTCATCTATGCACTTGACGATGAGGAGGAGCAGAATTTCGACAATTGGATTTGGTGGTCGGCCTGGACGGTGCGGACTCGTGGCCGTGGCGAGGGCTCTGTTAAAGAGCGGCGGGGACTCGGTCTGGGCGCCCATATTAACGCATCCGGCATGCTCTGGATCCCTCATGGCCACATTGATTGGCAGCAGGGTCATATCTCGCTCGAGGTACTGGTCAATCTATACATGTCTCGGAGCCCGCTCCAGGCGAGGCTGGCTCACCAGCCCAACGTTCAAGCTCTCACCACTACCCAGGTCACCGTCGAGCTTCTGTTTCAACAGTTGGTTCGCGACGCTCGGGGAGCGTACGATCAAGGGCACGATGAGGAGGCGGAGAAGCTAGCTAGCCGGGCTATCGTCCTTGCTGTCGAGGAGACTGCCCGAGCCTACCATCAACACTTCCTTGCCAAGGTCGAATCATACTGGGACCGAGTGCGAGGTGACTGTGGGCGCCAAAACTTACCAGTTCTTGCTCGGCTGCGGCAAGCCCAGGTGGAATCTGCGGCCGAGGCCGGCCGTATTCCTACAGCCCAGACGATTTATGGCATTTACACGGAGGCATAGGCTAAGTACGGTGAAGCTGTGTCAGCTGATAATAACATCGATCCCTCAGCAGGAGATGCTCCGCCCGACGAGCTACCTTGTTGGATGACCACGCGCCGGCGCCTGCCGCCTAAAAACAGCTGGTCTGACTTTCTGTTCAATCAACTGTTCAGCCGCTCTAAGCCGCCAGCCTGGGGTCGACTGTATTTCTTCCAAGTCTACCGAGTATTCAAGGACATCTGGCAAAGTATATATGCGCCGGCGGGTCCTTTCGATAGTTGCTTCAGCGCGCAAATCGGCCGTTACATCCAGATTGCTTTCAATAGTGACCACAGCAAAGAGGTCGGTACGAGCCATGGCCCGGGCACCTGGCATCATGACAAGCCATCCTTTTTCCGGATCCAGTACTGGCCCCCTTAATTCTCTCCCCCTCGCGGAGAGGAGGATACCTTGTCGTCTGTATACCGCCGCGGCGATTACCCCGAGGGTCTGTCCCCTGACATGACTCCGATGATTCCATCACCTCGGGACTTTCAGGGCCTTGAAGGGGCAGCCTGGCCATACTGGATGGAGATTATGGGGGATATCGACCGTCTTCGCTCTGCCGGTCATGACACCATTCGACGCCATTGCCGTCGGGCGTTGTTATATGTGACCTATCTAGCGGGCCCGGCATGGGGTCGAGACAGGGATGTGAACTTTGTACAGCCGTGGTCTCTTAAGAAACCAGACGTTTGTGAGAATGAAGAGGAGGACGTTTTCCGGGTCCCTGTGAAGGAGACACATCTCGAGGCGGATCTTCGAATCTGCAGTGAGCCAACCGACCATCCTCCTGCCAACCCGGGACAACCTTGTCGGTTTGCTTGACGCTATAGGGTCGTTACCCGGTCATTCGCCTGCGTTCGCAGCACGCCTGCGGTGGACGAGGCGCCGGCTCAACAATCACGACAGTCAGTATGATCTCCGCAGCTATCTGGAGGTCAAGAAACAGGAGGTAGAGCCCTCCGCTCAAAGTCAAACCCTCCTGGACAGGTTCCTGAATCAAGCCGAGCCTCCGCAGTGGGATGTTGAACCTGCAGATGTCTCTGCCGTCGCTATTGAAGAAGAGATGTATGATACGGCGGAAGATAGCGGATCTCCATCAGAAGATGACGATAGCGATTGGGAGAACAGCGATACCGAATAATTATCATAATAGGCTATAGTAGCGAGTTATCTAGAAAGTGAGAATAGTTTCATCATTTAATTTTATAACATACGTTATAACGGCCATGCACGTCAACGGCCAGACAGCAGCCAGTCAGGTCCGCCTATCTGCCTGGCTATAGCTCTGTTCTTGCATTCTCCTACCATATCAAGAATTCGTGGTCTTGATTGCCCGGTACTCAACTGGTTCTTCTGTAAGCCTATCAGCTACTAATAGGACGAATTCTCCGAGTTGTTGGTTTCACACAGGCCCTTGCCTGGATTCAATTCAAACTAGACTAAGCTTTCAGAGCAGCTCAGCGGTTATTTGATGCTGTTGGCTCATTCGCGTGTGGCGGATTAGCTCCTATTGGTGAGAGAAGTTCAGCCTGGCTAGGCTGACTTACAAGGGTGCAGGACTAATGTTTGGTATGATTGCTGACGGGGTCAAGGCGGAGCTGCCATGCGCCAGCTTCCTCGTGCCAACCAGGTGGGCAGCCAAGTTGCCGGGTCCCTTCTTTCGGCGCGTACGCCTTGATTGTTTGAGTTTGAAGAACCAGATATCGTTAGTGGCGGCACAGTCAAATCACGCAAGAATGACAGGTCATTCAACCCCCGCATGAAAAAGAACGCGCGTGATCACTTGAATGCCCTGCCGACCATCTGCCCGTCATGGCCGCATACTATGACGGCCTATGAGCCCTTCGGTCTTGTAGCACCACTGACGAGATAAAAATAAGGTATTAACGTGTATAGAATCGCATAGGGGGCCGAGTTCGTATACAACAAGTACTAAGCATCTAACAATATTTCATCTCTCATAATACCTGTGAAAACTCGTGTCCTAAGTCAGTGGCTGAATCATGAACGCCTGACTTGCTGATAATCCCCCCCCCGGGCCCCGCGAACAGATTTCCTTTCATGCTCGCTTGATGTCAGTTGACCTATATGTTTAACGAGCATTATGGATAAAGAGGAAAATGGTGTTACTTACTCGTGCGCCTCTGAGCATCTTAAGACCACATTTCAAGCTTCATACTTGACAATCAAAGAGACTGATTTGGATATTCATCCAAGACTATGCGTAGATACTCGTGCCAATCGTTCCAACCGCCGTTAGCAAACATAGCCGTGGAGCATTCCCAGTATGTAGGATACCAGGACGCAAACTCCCAGTCGATAATGACTGGAACTCAGTCATCCCGCACGATGATGTTCTTCCTCTGAAAGTCATTGTGGGTGAAGATGGGAGTACCATCGCCACGAAGGACAGTTGGCAGGATATGTTGGTAGTACCGAGTCTTGTAGGCCGTACGCTCGCCGGTTTCGAGGGAGTATATTCGAATGATCCAGTCTATCAGTTCATCCTCGGTTGCAAAGGATCCTTTGATCTCGTTGGTAGCCTGTGTCGCCGAAAATATATCGTCGATCGGTGGCCCGCCGTCAATGTTGTCGAAAAACCCCGGGTGCTTCAGTTGCCAAAGCTGATCGAAGTATGCCCGAAGAGTCTTGGCGATGGAGGTTTTGCGAGCTTGGTCGAGGCCGCCCCACAAGTTCAAGAGTGTTGTGCCCTGCACGTATTGCATGACAATATACGTGACGACGCTCTGCTTCTGTCGACGTTGGTAGATGGCGTAGACCTTGGGGACTGGCACCGTCGTAGATTTTGCGACGTACAGCATGTTATAGGCCTCGATAGGTTAAACATCCACGCCAAACTTCATGACAAATCTCTGCTACATTCTCACGAGGTGAGCGTCGCCAAGGTTGCTAGATAAGACTTCGGAGCCGTCCATGTCATTTGGAGTCGGCAGCAGAATGGGATAGTTCTGAGACCGGTCTATGAACAGGACATCGTATGACATTGGCTCAGACATGACGAATTTTGTGCCGGGTGATGAGCCTGGGGATGGAGAGACGCGGGATGGATATTGATTATTGATACTGGAGTGGGCGATACCAGAGGTGATACCATCAGAACGACGATGGTACATACGAACGGTTCTAGTAAGGTGGATTAGGCTATATATTAGCGGCGAGTTGCATATTTCGGATATTTAGGTCCTATTTGTTTATTCTCTTATTATTCATTTAGATTACTTGGATTAATTTGGGTATGTAATTAGTTTCTTATTACATCTAAATTGCCATTGCTTTATATAAACTATACAAGGGCTAAGGTTTCTATAAAAAAAGAAAAAGAAGGTAAGCCCAACCGGAGGGTTAGGGTTAGGGTTAGGGTTAGGGTTAGGGTTAGGGTTAGGGTTAGGGTTAGGGTTAGGGTTAGGGTTAGGGTTAGGGTTAGGGTTAGGGTTAGG